>CAUYPK010144777.1:0-24970 GCA_963574355.1 Loris lydekkerianus
TTATAAGGGGAAAATATTACTTTTTAAAAAACTTCAAGTTTCACATATTGATTTATATGTCTTAATAATTATTCTAAGTTCATGATCTGAACTTGAAATGATTACAAGACCTAGTAAAAATTTAAATGATTTATGTAATTGTGTAAGACTGGTATAAATGTATTTAGAAAATATTTTAGAAATCTATGGCATTCTAGGGATTTTTTTTTTTAATTGTTGCTATTGCTTGAAACTATAAAAAGTGATGAATGATTTGATTAAATTGTCATTCAAATCAATGAATATAACAAGGGATCACTTCCAATTAGGTTTTTCAAATTAGCATTTAATTTGCAAGTAGTATGTTTATTAATTAAATGTCATTTGATTAAGCAGTGAAGTTGATATTTTCTGTTAGTTAACTCAGAAATCTGTCACTAAAATATATTTTCATGCTTTATGTATTTTTTTTCCCAGAAGAGTTACATGTGTTCAAAATTACTCCAACACTCAAACACTTGGGTTCCCCTTATAGGCAGAAGTATATAGTTTAAATATTTTTGCTACAGATTTGGTTATTGAGCCAACAATACCAACATTGTGAACTTGTATGTTCTTACTGTTTTTCATGTCTATTGGGCCTTGAATGAAGACAGTTGCCCATAAATAGAAATTGAGTCAGGCAAAACCAGAAAATACTCATGTCTGGGAGACATATGATTAGCTGCAGGACTTTTCACCTTTCTTTAGGCCTTATCTCTCTCTCTCTCTCTCTCTTTCTCTCTCTCTTTTCTTTTTGTCTTTGTTTATCAAGTCTGGGCTGGGTTCAAACCCGCCACCTCCAATGCACGGGGCTTGTGTTCCAACCATTGAGCACAGGCACCCTTTCTTTAGGCCTTTATATTTTTGCCAATGAGCTCTAGGGCAATGAGCTACAACTTTACTGTTTAAACTTTGAAGGATTTTTAACTCAAGGGAGGAATTGTTATAGTGTAAAGAAGGGAATTTTTCAAAATACTTTGAGTATTTCTACAGAAATGGCTCTTACCCGGAGCATTTTTGAGACATTTTAATTGAAAATTATGATAAAATGTGCTCTCATAAACTGTAGTTTTGATGTAGAATTTCAGACATTAACTTTCTACAGAACAAAATATCAAAAAGTATTAATCTGCAATAATATTTTTAAAATTTGAGATCACTAAGGGGATTAATATGTGATCTGTTTCAGCATCTTTGCAAATTTTCCCCACATATAGTCCTATCTACTTCAAATATAAAAAAATCAGATTTTTCTTTAATCAGTAGCCTTGTACCTAGTCATTGCTTAATAAATATCCGTACTACAAATGTTTTCTTTTCTCTTTTTTATATTTCTTTTTAGAGTGAATCATTGCTAATTTTACTTTCATGTATCTGTGAGCATAAAGCATTTAATAACTTTAATGAGCTCTTATCATTAAATTTGCATGTTTGTGTCTTACTGAACTTTATTTACGAAATAAAGTTCACCAATTTTGCATATGTAAAATTAAAGAGAGCTAGGGCCATGCTCTACTTGGGGCTTGGGTTTACAGAAACACTGTGGCTGGTTTGATCTTCCATCCAGACCTCTCAGATTTTCTCCACATCAGCAATGAGTACGCAATTGCTTTCTTAACATCTATGTATTCACTACAGTAGCACTTAATTTACTTCAAGAACTTTTCTTTTGCATTCACAACTTGGCTAACTGTTCTGTACAAGAAGCTTAACTTTGGTGTGTCTCAGCTTTCAAATCACCTTCCTCTTACTAAGCTTAGACATTTCAAGCCTTTGATTTCAACTAAGAGAAAAATGACTCTTTTCTTCACTTGAACAGTAAAAGGCTACTGTAAGATTATTAACTGGCACAATTTCAGTATTATTCCTCAGGGAATGGAGAAATGTGGGACATGCTCGTGGGCTGAGAAGTCAGAACAAGCAAAGCATTTATCAATTAAGTTCATCATCTTACATAGGCACATCCCAAAACAATTACAATAGGGACCTCAAAGATCATTTATCGTGGATCACCATATCAAGTGTAATAATAATGAAAATGTTTGAAATATTGCCAGAATGACTGAAATGTAACGCAGAGAAAGTGAGCCTATGCTATTGGAAAAAATTGTACCCATACACTTCTTGACATAAGATTGCCACAAGAAGATTTGTAAAAAAAAGTCCTATTATGTTTTTAATAAGGTATTGTCTTCATTATGACCTTTAGCTTACTTCTTCCAATGTTATACAAGATAACATTTTATTTTTAAATGAAACATTTTGCTCACAGTATGTTATTAGTATTTTTGTTATTCCTGTCCAATTTCCACTATGATTAAGTTTATCTGAGGTTGCTTCTCTAATTCATCCCAGAGTCTGTAGCACCTAGGCATTTGAGCACCGTGGCAACAGTGACAGCCCCTTCCCAACCCCAGCTATTGTCATCCAGAATTGTCTTTATCTTAGGTTCCTGATTAGCTCTCTGCTTTCTTAACTGAAAATTATGCTCAGTTCTGAATTTGTACCTTTCTTTTCTGGGACTTCAACTTGACCTTGCCTTCATCCTTGCTTGTGAGCCTGAGTGTAAGTTTTCAAAATATCAACTATTACTTCAGATCTGATGAACAAAGACTAAATCTAAACCAAAACCTAAGCAAGGCTTTTCTTATCCCACCCCACTAACTTGAGGATAAGACCATTGTCTGTTCTCAGGGTTCATAAGGCTTCCAGATTATAGAGTTTTTAAATGTTATTTGGATAGAAAATTAATATCTTCAGGGTTCCATCTAATCATCACAGTTCATCTAGTCTTCCTTAATCATTCCAGTTACAGTGTTTCTGAGGTTTTTAAAGGATAGGTTGATGTCGGAAGCAGTTTTTAATGAAAAGTAAGACATAATTATTATATTGGTTTCATATTAGCATTGAGTACATTGGATACTTGCTTTTCCATTCTTATGATATTTTAAGAATGTGTTTCAACTCCATCCAGGTAAACACAAAACATGTAAAGTCTCCATCTTTTCTTATGACAGAATAGTACTTTATGGTATACATATCACAGGCTGTTAATTCATTCATGGTTTGATGGGCATTTGAGTTGATTCCATGTCTTGACAATTGTGAATTGAGCTGCAACAAACATTCTGGTGAAAATTTCCTTGTAGTAAATGATGTCTTTTCTTCTGAGTAGATACCTACTAATGAGATTGCTGGATCAAATGGAAGGTCTACTTTTAGTTCTTGAAAATTCTCCATACTTCCTTCCATAGATGTGGTAAGAGCCTGCAATCTCACCAGCAGTGCAACAGTGTTTTCTCTCCACACTCATGCTAGCATCTGCAGGTTTGGGATTTTGTGATATGGGCTAATCTCATTGGAGTGAGGTGATATCTCAGAATGGCTTTGATTTGCCTTTCTCTCATGATTAGGGATGATAAGCATATTTTAATGTGTTCATTGGCCATTCATCTGTGGTAACTCTGATAAAGGAAGAAAAAATTCCATACATACAAAAAGAGAACAAAACAGATGGACACATTCATTCCATCCCATGGAATTCAAATAAAAGTAATTGCTAATTAAAAAAAAAAAAAAAGCTGATTTAAGGCTTTTGTTTAGCAAGTCTAAGAGCTGGCCACTTTCTACTACCTTTATTTCCCCCATGTATGGATGATACTTGTTTCTTTGCATGTCTTATAATTTTTTGTTAAAAGTGAAGATTTTAAGTCATGTCACATGTCAACTCTAGAGATCTTGTCATTCCCCCCTATTTATTGTTATTGCTATGCTATTGTTTGTTTCATGACTTTCTTAAATGAATTTTATAAAGTCTATGTTCTTTGTCATATATGGCCATTGGGGGGAAAAACTGAGTTCAATTCAAGTGAGGAGGAAGGATGAGGAGGAAGGGGGCTGGGTGTGCTCTCACCTGATGGGCGCAATGTAAGGCTGTATGTTGCACCTCCTGGGGTCAGGACACAATTACAACAGAGACCTCACCTTACAAACACAAATCTTGTAACCTAATAGTATGTACCCTCATATTAATGTGATTTTTGAAAAAAGTAGCAAAAAAAAAAAAGGACATGAATAATTTCTTAGATTTAAAGTATTATATCCTTCAAATTTATTTTATCAAAGCAAAATATGGGTTAAAGAACACCATTCTAGAAAGGTAAAAGGAAGACGACTAAATATGTTTTTTTGTTTTATCCTAGGCCCCGAAGTCGCAACAGTGAACTCATGCTGCCACCATGAACTTAAACAGGAAAGACATATAAGCATAGTTGTATGACATACTATCAGATGATGACAAACACCGTAAGTACAGGCAAACATGAATTGATAACGAGTGATGACAGAGATTTTCTGTTTAGCTGCTTTAATCAAGATTGGTCTTTTCATGAGCTAACATTAGTGTTGATACCTGACTGACAAGACAAAGCTGAACATGCGGATATGAGAATGAATAATTCTAAGAAGAGGGATATTCAAGATTAGAAGACATTCAATAAGTGAATTGTACATTAAAAACAAAATGAAGTGGATAAAAAAGGAAAAATGAGGCAGGCCCTATCCTGTGAGGACATGCAGATGCTGGTAAGGAGTTTGAATGTTGCTCTAAGTCTAACAGGAATTCATTAGCTAATACATGATTACTTTTACTGGACTTATGAATCTGAATGTTGAATAACTTTTTTGAAATAATATAATATAGAGAAATATCACATTGTTTCTGGATTCTTATGATAAAGTGAGATATTTAAAAAGAAATTTTCATCGTAAATACAAATTTTGTAGTGAAAGTAAAATATAATACTGAGAATGATGGGTTTTTTCATGGCCTTGTCAAATTAAAGTAATGACTCTTGTCATAACCAGAAGGTTGTTGTAAAAATTCAGAGAAAAGCTTGTTATTTAATATGATTCGGATAACATTTTAAAAGATGAGACATCTTAAAAACATTTGTATAGTGAATTATAAACCTACAAGTAAGCTGTAAAACTCATAATGAAATCATTACATGGGAAATTGCTCCTTCCTTACCAAGAAGCTGTTAAAAGCTTACAAGTCTAGATTAGGACAAATTTTTCATAAGGATGTATTTCCTGGATTATCCATGCAAAAGTGTGTGTCCCATTAAAATCCAGCTGGAAATATTGACGATATTAGGTTTTATCTCTATTTAGAAATATGTGTACTGATGATCTGTCTATAATTTTTGAAAGAATCCATTGGGATAATGCAGCGTATCAGACCACTGAGGTAAGAAGGCATAACAAGATTTGTCTGTCTTTCTAAACTGACCTGTGACTTTCAAAGATTATAAAAGACATGCCTCACTAACAACTTGTAAGGTGAATCTGTGATTTATTAGCAGGTCCTGTGATTGACATTCATCTAAAAAGGTCTGTTCCTTCCTCAGACACATGACTCATAAATCATCTTATATATAGCCCACTATGTGGTGGAAAATTTTCTTATATTAATAAATAGAATATATGAGAAATTTCCAGAAAGCATCCAGCCATGTACTAAGAAAACTAGAGACATCCATGACTGGACACTTAGAGGCAAATATTGTGCTTTTATTTTGCTATGTATTCATACTAGAATTAGGGAGCATGTGTTAATTAGATCAATGAATTGAATTCTGTTTTAGTACCATTGAGAATTATATTAAAAATATCTATAAGCTTTTGAATAAAGAGTCTGTCATAGCAAGATAACTTACAATATTTTTAAAGCTAATAAAAGGAAGAATAAAAAGAACAATAATAAAAGCTCGGAAAATGTCTATGTCAAGATAAAGAGGGCCATATTCTCTTATTTGCTTGAGTAAGTAAGAAACTATTCATTCCTTTCCTTTCTCAGGGCTGACTCCATAGCAGAATGAGTTAATTTATGCATTTATGCATGTGTGCATCCATCCATCTGTCGACACACACAGAGATCATACCTTTGTATGTATGTGCCCACTCCACGCTCTCAAGTCTAAGCTTCACCTCGCTCCTGCCACTCTTCATTCCACAAAGTCAGACCAAGATGAGGAAGGAAATGGAAGAAACGTTTCCTACATAAGTCTAATCATGTGTTTCAAATTCTGGGAAGATAATAGACACACAGCAAAATTAGAAATGGAGCTTCTATTTACAATGGCCAGAGAAAACTCCTGAACATTAAGCCTGTGATTTACAGTTGTACATACATATTCATCATTTTCTAGTACAAAAAAAATTGATAAAAATTCAACCACTATGTTGTAAACAGAGAAGCAATTAAGATATCAGCTTTACTCTTGAGCAACTTAAATTCCCTACAAATGTTTGAAAAAAATGCAACTTCTTGGGATAATAGGATACCCTTCTACTTTCTTCTGAAAATAAAGTCTAACATTTTCCTAGGAAAAATACACCTTCCACTATTTTTATATATCTAATTATCATGGTCAGCTTCCTTCTTCACATTTCTAGATATATCTTTCAATTCCTTAATGCATAATAAATGTATTGAATACACTAGCCAATGGCAGTCATTAAAAGGGAAATATGTATGAACTTAGTTGATCTAATTTAAGTGAAGCTAAAGATCTTTGATTATATTTGAACCCATTCTATGCAGGAAGAAATAGACTCTGAATTTTAAACTGTGATGGCTATGAAACTAGATATTTTCTATTTTCAGGAATCAAAAAGAAGCAAATTCCAAGGACAAGAGCTGAAAATGACTATGGCATGATAATATGAGTTCTACTGTTGTCTCTCATAAAGATATAGACCTTCCCTGTAATAGTAATACCTTAAATAAAGCAATTCAATTCATTTGTTGATCCAATAGATGGGTTTCTAGCGTGCAAGTCCAAAAAAACTGAATGATAAAAGAAGTTATTGATTGAGAAACCACAGAGGTTAGATATGCATAAAAGAGGCATTTGTATTGCCACACAAATATTAAAAAGTAGGAAATAGGATCAGTGACCAAAAAAACAAAATATATATGCTGGCATATTCTACTGAAAAGGTGGATATGGAGAAAGCATTCTGTAAAAGACACTGTCCAGTGATGATTTTGTTAGGTTTGAAGAACATCAAAATACAACTAGATAGCAGGTGAAAGCAATAAACAGAAAGATAGTCTCCCTTCCAACACATTGAAGAGGTGAATACTGAAAGAGGGCCTGCAAAATTGGAAATGCTAAAAACATAAGCGGAAATAGAGGAAAGATTGATGTGTAAGCAGGATACGTTGGCTAACTTGTTTTCCTTTTTAATTTTTAAAATTGAAAACATTAATGAGTTTGAATAAGTAATTATAAATGTATTTGTCAATATACAAGTTAAGAAGAACCACATAAATATAAAACCCAAAATACCATTGTCTGCAACTCTATAGGAAAGAGCAGAAAACCTCTAATGAACACATATTACCATGGAATAAAATTTGTTCTGTTACAGAATCTCTCTTACTAGGATATTAAGAAAAATAAAACTGAAAAATGTTGGTGATTCTAGAATTTATCAAATCAAGGTCATATTTTATGTAAAATATCACATGAGCATTGCATGCTATATCAAACAAGTAGTCTGGAATATGACGGTTCAACAGAAACGTTGCCACTTTATCAGAAATCATTTTGCAAGCTTTAGTTGCATCTCAATTTGAAAAAAAAAAAAAAGAAAAAATATATATATATACACACACACACACACACACACACACATACCTATGAGACCCTAGACCCTAGTAGTATTTGTTATAAATGAATGAATTATTTAAAATTAATTTTGAAAAGTTAAATAGAATAGTAGTTATTTTCCACTTGACCCGTGTTTAAGTTCACTACCATCTAAAGAGCAATTTTGGTCTGACAATTTTAGTTAGAAAAAAATTATTCCCCAGAAATCAGGAACATTTATCATACCAAAATAAGTTTCTGAGTACTTCATTTAGTTTATATTATTTTCACAAAAATAAATTTTTATAAAATAGAAATCTCATCTCCTAAAACATTGTTATTCTTTATTTTATAACCACTGAACACTGTTAATGAGTTGAAAATACTTAACTTTTTTCCCCATTCTTTTATAAACCACTGAACCAATTATTAGAATATAACTAATTTTAAATGTCCATAGTATTTCAATATCTTTACAACTTTATAGAGTGTGAATAATTAATATTATTGAAATCAAGTTATATCTCCTTTAAAGAAAAAATTTTTCTTACTGAATTTTCCAGATAAATTTCCTATTAATAATCTCTGAAAACTATTAATAGAACTGACCTTCAGAGAATAGTATTTAGACAATATTGATTAGAAAAAAATATATTACAGTTCTGCTGACATTTGGGGAATACTGATTAATGTGATTATAATATCAGGTAGCCAAATAATACGAAAGATGAAATCAAACAAGCATAAAATGATCAATGAACCCATTACTAAAATAATATAGTAGAGAGGAGTGGGTGAATAGGGAGTTCTTAGATAATGCTTACAGAGTTTCTATTTGAGGTGAAGAAGACATTTTGGAAATAAAGGTGATCTATGTAGAAAACTATGAATGTAATTAATGACACTTAATTGTAAATTTATAAATAGTTAAGATAGCAAATGTTACATTTTACATATTTTACCACAAATTAAAAAAAAAAAAAATGCTCTATAGGCTAGGTGTGGTGGCCCACACTTGTAATCCCAGTACTTTGGAAGGCCGAGTCAGGAGACTCACTGGAAGCCACGAGTTCAAGACCAACCTGGGCAACAAAGGAGACTCAAATTCTACAAAAATAGCACAAACAAAAAATTTTTAGCGGGGTATGGTGGCATGTGCTTTTAGTTTCAGGTATTTGGGGGTCTGGGACAGGAAGATCTCTCAAAGCAGGCATTTGAAGGTTGCAGTGAGCTATAATTGAGCTGTCACTGCACTTTAGCATGGGCAACTAAGACCTTGACTCTTAAAAAAAATGCTTTACAAGAATAATACATTAGAGACAAAGGGTGGGGGATTGGAAAATGTCTTCATAATTTTACAATTGACTATTAGACAACATGCATACAATGTACACTTTAAGTGTGAATGTTCTAAAATTCACTGTGTAGTAGTAAAAGTATTAAGATCAAGTGAACACAGACCATACTTCACGGGACGGATGCCAGTCACACTATTACGTGTAATATGTACAATGCAAATATTGTTGCACCATCTTTGGATAATACATTTTTCCCAAAATGTATAAATTGACACTATTGTTGAGAGATTCATAAGTTAGAATATTAAAACCAGATAGTTTTCCCATATAGACAAAGTAATAAGTTGTCGCCAATCTTTACCTACTGATAGTTTTGGATGACCCATAATAGCATAAGGCATGAAGTGTAGTTTGAATGTTTGTCCCTTCTCAAACTCATGATGAAATTTAATTGCCTTTGGAGCAGTATTAAGAGTGGGGTCTTGATCCAAGCAGGTCCAGGTTCAGTTAGTGCCCCAACTCCAAGGACCTAAGCAGTGAACCTTGGTGCCTTAGTGGTGTCCATCTGGTGCTCCTTCTGCTGTTGGCCCACAGTATGGGAGCCGTGTGGCCACAGCAGCCTTCGCCTGGATTTTGAAGGATATATCTGGCAGTCTGGAAGCCCTGAGAGAAATCTGTCCAAGGGAAGAACCACCCCAGGGGATTCTTTTCCACTGGGACAATGCCTAGTGAAGACACAAAAGTGTGGTCACAGGTAAGATTGCAGAATTGTAGACACCAGCCTAGGAGAGCTAGAGGCAGGAGACTCCAACCCGTGAGAGATACTGTGTGGGCTGAGCCCAAGAAAGTCAATGAGAGGGAGTGTCCAAGACTTGGGGGCCCAACATCCACCCCAGTATGCCTACAAAGTATGATATGGTGTCAAACAAGACTGTAATATTCTATTCATTTGGGGGTATACTGAGTCACTAATTTCACTTTATTGATGCAGATACTTCCCTACCACCTTTAAGTTTTTGAACAAGTCAATTCCTATGTTCTTAGAATTTTCTTTTAGCTCTTTTTCTTTGTGAGCTCCTCTGCTAACTTCCTACTACCTTACCATTTCATAGATATTTGTGCTCTGCTAGGTTTGATCCTGGGTCTTCTTTGCCTGTAATTATTGATGGTCCTCTTTTGTCATTTCATTCTTTCCAGTGGATTGATTTCTTCCTTTCTGTGGATAGTTCCCTAATTTACATTCCAATATACATTGCTTTCCTGAGTCCCGGACCCTGGATCCATATCCTACTTGCAATTACCACTTATCTACTCTGGGATTCCACGGGCAAAGATGTAAAATGTATAACCATTTCTGTTTCCTCGGCCCCTCTGGTTCTTAGTGATGTGAATTGATTAACATGAATTTAAAGTCCCTATTCTTAGTTTTTGACTGCTTTCTTTTCTTCAGGTGAATAACTAAACCATGCTTACTAATTAATTGTTAATTATAAACACTGTGGAGTTATTTTGTTAAATACTACTCCTATACTTCCTATTCTGTGCCCTTACCCTGTTAGAATTCAGTGGGAGAAAAACATGAAGCCACATCTCACCCACTTCCTGTCTTTTAAAGGGAACTACTGAGAGCAAAATCCTAACTACTCCTGATTTTTTAATATTGACGTGCCTTTCATTTCAGCAAATTTTTTCCTTTCTTCATTTCATTAGTTGATCTCATGCATTCCCATACCTTCAATATACTATGCACTACAGACTCCCAAATTTATATCTCCACCAAAAGGTCTCTCTGGAATTACATATCCATACTTCAAACTAACTACTTGATTTCTCTCCTAGATTGTGAAATGGCTTCTAAATTTATCATATCCAAAACTAAATCCATGTTTTTCCAACAAAATCTATTCCTCGTACTACCTTACCAATTCCTGCTGGGATCTATAGTTTTCAGTTAGTTGCTCATACCATGGGAGTACTTGCTCCTTGAATACTTTTTCTCATACCACTTATCCAAAACATCAGAAATTCCTGATGCCTTTAACTTGAAAATACAGGCAGTATCTAATCGCTAGTGACTACTTCCGCTCTTATCAACCCAAATCTACTCTGATGGGGGTTACTACAATAGATTTTAACAAAGCTCTTTCTGCTATATCTGCCTTCTTATAGTTTTTCTCAAACTAGTGCTTAGAATAATTCTTTTAAATGCAGCTTAGAGCATGGAGTATGTCACTCCTCTGCTTAAAACACTGCAATGACTCAGTCCCCTTTGCACTAAGAGTAACAACAGAAATCTATTCAATGCCCTACAAGGATCTGCTCCTGCTTTTCTCCTGCACTAGACCCCTTAATTCCAGGCACTTGGCCTCCTTGCTCTTCCATAAGCACTCCAAGCAAGTTCTCACTCTGTGATCTTTCTCTGGCTGCTTATTTTTTTCCCTATAGTGCTTTGACTTTCCAACGAAATTTATAATGTATTGATTTATATTTATGTCAATAAGCTCTGTGAAGGCTTATGTCTGCTTTCTTTTATTTATGTTTCTGAGTACCAAGAACTTCATAAATAGATGTGGGGTGATTGAATTATATTATATGGTATATGCCTATGTCTATAGTTTTTAGCTTCAAAAATATGGGTTTTACAAGGATAGTGAAATTTATAAGATCTAAATTAGAATAAATAATGTTCTTCCTAAAAATGTATTCTTTCATTGAATGCCTTCAGGATAAAAATCAAATTTGAACTTGGCTTACACAGTTCCGTTCTGCTCCTGACTTCCATCCTCAATATTATGTCTTCTTATCCTCCACTACAACTCAAGAAATACACAGACTACCCTTTTTCTTTTTTCAAGAACAGCAACATTTCTGTTAACTTTAGGTTTTTGTATAAGCTATGTACTAGTCCTACTCCCTCTTTTGCTTCCCCAGGATGTGGGTTCTGGTTATGTCCAAGTTTGGAAGTTTCCTCTTGGAAGTTCTGCTACTCAGGATCCAGTGTGTTTCCTGAGTGCCTTGAGTAGCTAGAGGGGCTGTGGTGCTGACATTGTGAAGCCATGTAAAGGCAGAGATTCTGAGACCTTTGTCTTTGCTGTCCCCTTGTTTGACAAATTTATCTTACATATGTAGGTACTTGACTCATCTTTCCAAAAGAAAATAAACGAACAAATATGGATCAATGACCACGTGTCTACTACAAGACTTTACCCCATTTTAACTGTGCCACGTAGCACATAATCACGTAGTTTGCAGAAAAAGGCTGAGGTGATTGAACTCTTACTGACTAGACTGCATACAAACTATGACCCAGCGGCTAATTTACTGTATTTATATAAGTAGAATGTTTTGAATAATACCTGGTTGTTCAAAATAGATGTTTTTACACATTTTAAACTTTATTGTTGCATAAAATAAACGTCCTTATGAAGACTCAGAACTCATTTAACAGTAAAACAAAAGTTATTTACGTTGTTTTTTTGTTATGACAGTGTGAACATTAATTGAAATTTGATTCCATAAAAACGTCTATTTAATTTTTTAATAAAAATTTTTAAGTGTGTTTTAAAAATGTTTATTTTCAAATCCAACTCATTTATTGCACAGTATTTGTATTATGTTGCTTTAGGCAACGTCATATAGTGAGTACAAACAAACATGGACTCTAGAGAAAGACTGTTGGGATTGAAAACGGCTTACTGTTTCACATGGCCTTGAAAAATATGCATATATTCCCATGTGTTAGTTCTTTATCCAAAAATGTGGGTGATACTTGTTTGGCTTATGGAGTTTCATTAATATTGAATATTCTCACCAACATATACAACAGCAAGCATAGTATGAGTGTTGACTATTTTTAACATCACCTATTTTTCAATTAGATTTATATATTATGTTGGCTTTGGACATGGACGAGGCAAAAGTAGTGAAATATTAATCCCATGTGCACACCTTGGGATGTCTTTAATCAATGGTTTCAGTAGCTCTGTAACAATCTGGTGAATACTTATAAGCATTCTCGAACACACTTAAGAATAATGAAGAAATGACATAGGAAATTTATTCACTTGCCATGGGAATTTGTGAACACTGATGCCATGTCTATACTAGCCTGAAGGAGAAATCCACTGAACCAAGATTCTTTCTCAATTCTGAAAGCAAGTAGCTGCTGAGGAAGAAATCACAAATGCAGATGTTGAGGCCAGGCACTGTGCCCGAATGCCTCCGCATTGTGAAGATGTAAGACACTGACATTGCCCCAGAAAGCTGAGGTTTTGTTTTTTAAGTGTTTATGGAGATAAAGGAATCTGGAGAAGCCAAGCAGGTCTTTCTTCTAAGAAATTATCTGCTACTAATAAAAAATAGTAATAATTTAACACCTTATTCCCCCACGTACCTCAGGAGGGTACTGAATTCACTATTTTGACTACTTTACTTCTACCTAAATTAGTGTTTGAGGTAAATGGCCTCATGTAGGTCAGCCAAAATCTTACAAAGCCAACAGAACATCGAAAAAATATTGATTTACCAGTAATTTAAAGCCATATAGGGTAAATTCATTATGTATTATTTTCCTGATTGTAAAAGTAACATGAAGTTATTGCTCCACTAAAGAGCAAGCTCATTCTTCTCCTGATTCCACTAACTAAAGCTAAAACCTCTGGAAAAACCCTAAACAAGGCTTCTTTCCTGTAAAGCATGCAAATTTTAAGTATTAGATTTATTTAATTTCAGCTACTTTGATATATTAAAATGGTTTAAAAATATTTCATCACTGATGTGGCTGAAATTGCTTTCCATGTATTAGAAAATCTCATCTCTGTGAATAATCACAGCTAACTTGATGTTTTTCCACCTTTCCAGAAGAATTCTCTCCTCTGCGCCCACTTTTCTCCCTAAGTCCACTTGCCCTGTCACCCTGCCACACCTCTGCCAGAGGGCCTTTTACAATTCTCTCCAAGACTATGCTTTGTATTAGATAAGCATTAAGGGTGTTGTATTTGCTTTAAATAGTACAAGCAGAATAACTTAACTGTCAGCAGAAAAAGCAATTTTATGAGTACACGATCACATCAGCAGGAAGCAAAAGAGAAAATCCAGTCCCAAAATTTGTAAAAGAAACTTTTTGTATTTTGTTTCAGATAGAGATGCAGATAAAGAGAGAAGTATAGGCAGAGTTACGAGTTTTAGAACATGGATGAAAGGTAAACATGATTTTTTAAAAAATGCTGTTGCATCTTCAAACTACAGATAAGGATGATCGTATAACTTTGGATGTCAGTGTTTTATTTTTATATTTTACATATTTTATTTGACATATTGAATGCAGAATAACTAGCTCATCTCATAATTCAACTAATGAAGCTTTATTATCATCAGTCAGCATGGGCCCTAATCAGGTTGTGTGTGTGTGTGTGTGTGTGTGTGTGTGTGTTTAACCATATCACTTACACCTAATATATTGAATAGAGACAGACTCGTACCTAATATACTTAGGGACTGAAGGGGGACTACAGGCACCATCCCCAACACCAAGCTGATTTTTTCTGTTTTTAGTAGAGACAGGGTCACACTTTTGCTCAGGCTGGTGTCAAACTCCTAAACTCAAGGGATCCTCTTGCCCTGGCCTCCCAGAGTGCTAGGATTACAGGTACGAGCCACTGTGCCTAGCCAAATCTAAAATTAATTATTTTTTAAAACTCTAGAATTAAATATGAACAAAAATGTTGAGAAAATTTTATTTTTATTAAAATAACTTTTAAAATAAATCTGAATAATGACACCAAGGGAAGGTATAGCTCTTATTGCTAAACATACTGAAAGCTTGCAATATATATGTATATTTTTCCAAAATAATTCTTCCCTGATCCTTTTCTGTTCAAGTGACATATTCACATACTCAATTTGTTAACATTTTATCGTGGCATTTATTTCACATCACCTTGCAAATTTATTAGGTGAGTAATGTATAAATAAAATTTAGCTTTACTTGGTTTTTCTCATTCAGCTCTTATCTTCCTCAGTCTTTTATTAATCCAAGTACAAAGAACACTTCTCTATTATAATCGAATTTTCTTTTATACACAAACTCTTAGATAGCATTGCTTTATAACTGGGGAAAGAGGTGCTATTTTTAAATGCATGAAAAGAGAAAATAGGTAAGCCAGCTCGGAAAAAGTAACCAGAGTAAATTGTTATATATTAGTGCAGCTTGAGGTGTTCGGGCAAAGTGCTCTCTTAATGATTTTCCTCTTCCAAGTAATGTAAAATAAATAGCTGTTTAAGAAAAAATACACTAATGAAACTGAGTTTATGGTAGATTCCTTAAGATTTTGATGAAAGAAAACTTTCCTGAGCTGTCTGGATTTTCCCTACCATGGACTAAATTTTTTCTTGACATATTTAAGGGAGAGAAAAGGTCCCTCATTAATAATTTTCAAATATAATTTGTATTACTCTATGAAGGAATATTAGTAAGAAAAAGTCATAAAAATGGAGGTAAGAAATTGTTTCCCTCTCACTCCATGGAGAAAAATTTATGCTGTCCTTGCTATTCTTTTAAGTGCAATGTTGGGCTTCATACGTAGTAATAAATAAAACTGTCACAGTCGCTTTGGAGTCCACAATGTGTTGAAAAACATTTTTAACTTTTACAACGTATTGGAGGACTATAATTGAGGTATCTATAATGCAGCACATTAGCACAGGAGAAGAATCCAAACGTAATCGGTGGGAGCTGATTGAAAAATTAATACTGCAACTCAAAATCACATCCTCAAAACTTTCCTTTCAATCACAAGCTTATTTTAGACTGTATGCCCCTTTAAATTATTTTCAGCAATTGTCTACCACATTGCCTTGTTTTGTCCTCTTCATAGTCTTAAAACTAGCAGAAAGTATCCTATTTACCTCTTGGTTAATTTGTTTATTTTCTCTTCACGCTATAGTTTAAGTTCTACGTGAAGTTGTTTTTTTTGTGTGTGTGGTTTTTTTTGTTTGTTTTGTAAAAAAAATAGTCTTAAAAAACAATTTTGGACTCGAGTGATCTGTTTTCTTGACAAGGAATTTTCCCTTGATCTCACTTCCCAACCAAGCCTCATCTTTGGTCTTGCCTCCCTAGCCCACTATGGCAGGAATGTGGTGAAGTTAGCTTAGGAAGAACTCTTTTCATACCCCATTTTTGATTGAATTCCTTATTCCCGACACTCAGTGTTTAATGAACCCAGTTTCCCTTCACCAGGAATTCTGTTTAGTCAGTTTAACAACCACCCCTCGCCCCCAGTTTGTCACCACATCTCCTGTTAGTGATTTTCCATCTGCTGTCGTCCTCGTGCTGCCCACAGGCCACAAATCCTCAGCTGTCTTTTTGCTTCATTCGGACTTGAGCTGAGCCTTTCTTCCCTACTGCAATACATCCACTGCATTTGCCTTGAGTAAAGTCTTCCTTAACTATTTCAACAAGTGTCAGAATAATTTTTAACAATCTTTTCCATCACTTTATACAACATCTATAACAGTGCCTGGCATATAGAAAAGCACGTTGCATTTCCTGAAGGCACAAATGGGGCCTGTGATTCACAGTGCTGTGTAGTATATAAGAGCGCTTAAGTTTGTACATATATGTGCATATAACATAGTGAGGAGATGGTCACTTTTAAGATAGAAAAAGCATCAGGACTTCAAGTTCTGAAGCTTGACTGAATTTGACTCGTGATGGTGCCACTGCCTGCTGTGTCACTTTGGACAAGTTATCAGTTCCCTGGAGCTTCAGGTTCCTCAATCATAAAATGTAACTAACAGTACCTGGATCATGGGGTTATTAGCCAATAACAAATGGGTCAATACCTTTGAGTCCTTGAAGAATAACAGATTTGCAGTCAATATATAGTACCTACTATTATTAATGTGTGCATTGTCATCAGTAATTCCATAGATGTAGTATATACTGCATGTTTCAGAAGGGCTATTTTATTGTACCTTTTAAAGATATGTATACAATACACATATAAAATGCAGTCTGTTCATTTACAATTAAATGTGGGTACATTATCAGTTTCCATCTGAGCTCCTTTCTCTTGCTGCTTCATTTCTTCTTTCTCACATGGTAACCCAAATTTCTAGACATCACCATTCTGTGACTATGAAACCTCAAATCTGAGGAAAACAGTCCCCTTTTCAGCTGAGTCATGTGTGACATTGTCATCATCAATCACAGCTGTCCTATAAAGCAGTTCTTCAGTCATGGAGTTAAATGTATTTCAATATATTAGGAAATAGTTCTGATATTTAATGGCTTAGTAAGTAACACAAAGAAAATAGTTGAGCCAACCTGGCTTCATTCCCATGCTGTGACTCTCCCTGCACACCGTGCATTCATCAGTGAACAGGATCACTGCGTGCCAGGAATTGCTCCACACGATGGAGACACAGCAGGGGACACGAGTCTGCTCAAATGTCACACATCTTTGCTGACCAAAGCATCTGAAATGGAACAATTTCCCAATTATTCCTTAACTTTTCATTTTGCTTTTTTATTTACACACTATTACAGAAAGTTTAAAACATATTTAAATATGTATGTTGACTCCCACACTAAACTCTACAAAGACAGATTTGGACTCTTACTTAGTTCTCTCTCCAGAGGGTAAGTTGTATGATAGAATTAAGTTAGTCAGAAATGCTATTAAAATTATAACCAGATATTGCTGATGTGATAGAAAATCACTTCATTAGTGAACCAGTTATATAATGGTACATAAAGAATATATTTTAGAAATGAAAACAGTTGCAGATTTAATTAAAATGCTAAATTATTGTAGAAATAAAGTTGTAATTAAAGAGACTAAATTAGAATATACTCTAATGCACTTTTATTTCAAATTATACAATGCCTATCTGATATTTAAAGGACAAAATAAATATCACTTAATTTATGAATTCTATAATGTGAGGGGCTTATCTTTTACTGAAAAAGATCATTTGTTTCTACTATGCAGTCTATGGTCTTTAATCTCTATTTTAATTGATATGCCTTATTTTAGTAGAATATGGTCTACTTAGGTGTTCATGTCCAGCATACTATGATGTCTTAATCTCAACTGCCCTTTCTATCACTAGTTATTTGGTAGTTTTAAAGTTTTACTAAATTTTTTAAAATGTATGCATTTTATTTTTAGGGGTGCTACCCTTATTAGATCTTAGAAGATTCTAACATTTTTATTATTGCTGGGAATGAAGGTTTGTGCAAAATACTCATTTAAGGTCCGGGGCCTGAGAGTCTGATGTTGCTGTCTTTGTATCTCTGGAATGACAATGAAGAAAATAGTGCAGGGAAAAGTGTTTATTTGGGAAATGGAAAACTTTCATTAGTTGTGCACTGCTGGAAATAAATCAGCAAACCTTTCTCAGCTACAGCTTCCACATTCATAAAATACTAATGGTGTCTTAGTCTACTTTCTGCTACTTTAACAAAATGCTTACAACTCACTAATGTATGGAGAACACTGATTTTCTACCAATTCCAGAGGCTAGAGATCCCAGATCTAAGGATCAGGAGGTTCAGTTTCCAGTGAAGGCCTACTCTACAGCTAGCACAGTGCTTTGTGGCTGTATTTTCTGAAGCAGAACACTGTCTCTTCATCTGACTTCATGCATCTTTGAGGGCAAGAAACTTAATACCACATGAAGTCTCTTATAAAGGGCTTAATAGCATTCATGAGGGGAGGAGCTCTTACGGCCCAATCACTTCTAAAAGTCTGTACCTTTTAAAAACCACATTAAGTTTCAACATTCAAGTTTTGGAGGGAACATAGTCACACCATACTATGGTCACTATGATCCTTAAATTTTATTTTTTCTTAGTACAAGAAATTAGATTAGTTATGAAATTAATCTGCTTCTTATGTGTTCTAGCACTGAAGAAAATAATTATTTTTTTCACAATTTTTTTGTCCTTAATAGACATAAGCCAAACAAGATAATGTTCTACATTTGGGACCAGATGAACACACAATTAATCATTTCATAGAGAAATATTATGGGCAGATTTGAAAATGTGATATATTTTAAAGCTTTAAAATTAAAAGAGAAAATCTGTATTTAAAGTAATATAATTCGTTGTAATAAAATTATAAGACTTTGATATATTAAAAATGTCAAAACCTTTTGACAACTGATCATTGCTATTTATTAAAATCAGTTTGTTTCTTTCACACCTGTAAATATTCAAACCTGGAGAGAGAAGCCCAATAAAAGGCATTGGAAATATAAACCCAATGCTTTTAATTAAAACAACTTGCAATCTTTGTCAAGTTACTTATACATAATTTTAGCATTATAATTATTATAACTACATTACAAATAAAATTCTCTATTTTCAAAGAGAATCGTGTGGGTACTAATTCAAAGTGTAGGTACTATTCCAAAACCACTTTCCAAGATATAAAATATATACATACAAACTTTAAACAGATAATGAAAATGTTTAAATAATGAGACGATGTAGACAAATATATGGCCATTTTATGTTTAATATAAAAATTAGAGAAGCAGAAATAATAGAAGTATAGTTCATATGACAAAGTCTGCAAAAACACAAAGGGAATTATCTTTGATTATTATATAAATATTGAAGGCTGAAATAGGTTATATAAAAAAATCCTTAAAACCTAAGTGATAATTTTAGATGTAAAATCCTATAGGTGTATTACTTATGGTTATTTAGACCTATGCATAAAAGCAGCTGATAACTGATTGTGTTCCAAACTCCTATACATAAGTCTTACGTGAGTATCTGTATAATTTTCTATTGAAATCATTGTATAGCTTGCTGCCAGCCCTTCTCTCAAAAAAAAGCTTATCTAATAATAAAACAAATGTTATTCATTTATACAAAGTTAGATAATCTAATGTTTCCAATGCAGGTTACCTACAATAGCACTATTTATTAAAGTGTTTACAATTCTACTTATCCCAAACAAGGAATATTAATGCTATTTTCTTTCTAGATTTCTAAAATCACAAACTTTTCAGAACACTAAGATTTTAGAAATAATAATATTAGTACTCTACGGGCAACCAACATTATCTTGATACTCCCCTCATAGATTTAAATAAATCGTCAAGAAATCTGTATATAATATTGTGTGGTAGTCATGCTTTAAAGTTGTGTTTTTGTCAATTTAAGAGATACGGGTGGTTTTTTGATACATGGTTGAATTGGACAGTGATGAAATCAAAGCATTTAGTATACCCAGCACCCCCATCACAGAGTAGGATACCTTGTACATGATAGGTAATTTTAAATCTCTTAATCCCCTGGCATCCTCCTAACTTCTGAGTCTCCAAAGTCTATCATACATTCTTGCATGACCATGTACACAAAGGTATAATATTATTTAAACAGCTTTGGATATATATCCAAAGTGGATGGACCACTTCCAGAGTTAATTAAATCATATTGCCTGAGAAATGCATCTTATGAGTTGCTGAAGTGGAGATTTCTTTTTGTTCATTCCTGTAATGAATCTTAAATTAAAATAGAACAATACCATAACTCAGCCCCTGTTTCTATGGCTCTTTTGTGCCATTTTTTGTTGCAGCTATTTTTCATTGCAGTTGTCGTTATTGTTCAGCCAGCCAAGGCTGGTTTCGAACCTGCCACCATTGGTGTATTGTGGCTGGTGCCGTAACCACTGTACTACGGGCTCTGAGACCCAACCCACATAATTCCTCCTTTTTAAATCTCTATCTCTCATGACTCCCCTGAAAATTCTCCTTTTTAAGAAGTCCTCTCCTTTCATGGAATAACATTTAGCTCCTCTGAGCCATCATGTCTTTGCACTTCATTTATTATAATATTTACTATGTCATATTGGTTGTGTATTTATTGAATTGTATCTGTCCTTTAAATTACATTTTGATTAAAACATCTCAATTATACTGCCTTTCAATTGGTGAATAGGAATCTTGAAAGTAAAAGACTAGGGTGGGAAAAATTATTCTATCCAATTAGTAAGGTTTACTACTGCAAAATTCAGAAGCATATGGTATTGAAGATACATAGAGAAATAGATCAGTGAAACAAACAAAAAAATCCTAGAAGTGGATTCATAGAACTATACTTCATTGCTTTTTGGAAAAGATAAACAAGCAATTTAATGGAGGAAATAAACATTGGGTATAATAACCCAATGTTCAGAGGCAGAAAAAAAACAAAATTTAAGTCCCATTATCTTATAAAAAATTAGCTCAAAGATAACAGACTTGAACATAAAACCATAACCCATATAAATAAAGGTCTTTAAAGTACAGGCTATGCAAAGTGTTCTTGGAATTGACATCAAAAGCACAATACATTAAAAAAATTGATAAATTTGACTTTATGAAGCTGCAAATATTTTGCTCAGTGAAAGTTCATGTGCTAAGACTGAAAAGACAAGTGTGAGATAAGAGAAAATACTTTCAAACCATACATTTGATGAAAGACAAGTATTGCAAATATATGAAGAATTCTCCAAACGTAGGTGGGTAGGAAACTAATAATTAGCTAAAAAATCAACTAAAGATATAAACATAATTTTTAGGAAAAAAGATATACAGATGGCATAACCTTGAAAAGATATTGCCTATCAGTAGCCATAAGTAAAATGCAAATGAGATGCCAAAATGGTCTACAATGCATTTAATTATGTGTTATTATGTCTATCTGCTTATGTATGTTTATGTATGAGCAAAATAAATGACAATGATACAAGACACAGGTGAGAGGAATCAGGATTTTGCTTTGAAAGGTAATCACAGTACCAATGAAGTGCTGGAAGGTTATTTTAAAGTGGATATGGTAAATATATATCGTAAACTATGACAAACAAGTAAAACTTAGAAAAAGTAAAAATATGCTAATAAAATAAAAGATATGAAATTATATAAAATGCGCATTTAAAGCTGTAAAAGGAAGAACAAGATTGGAAGACAAAGACAGGAATAAAGAATAAAAGCAACTAAGTAGGAAATGGTAACTAATAGGGTAGATACTTATCAAATTATATTAATAATTACTTTGGACATCAGTGGTCTAAATGCACCAATTAAAAGACAGATCGTCAAAGTATAAAGATACAGACCCTGTCTCTTCAGGGAAACGCAAATTAAAACAATGAGGTCTCATTACCTATTAAGATGACCCACATACAGAAGACTGGTAAAACCAAATGTTGGGGAGGACGCGGATCAACAGAAGCGTCTGTCAGTCGCTGGTGGGAACGTGGAATAGTATAACCGCGCTGGAAGACAATTTGGCAATTTCTTACAAAATTATTGTTGTTTGCTAGAAAAACCACTTACATGTATTTACTTGGAGGAACTGAAAAGTTAGGACCACACAAAAACCTGCACAAAAAATGTTTATAGTAGCTTTGTTTATAATTGTCAATTTTTGGAAGTGAGGAAGGTATGTTATTAATAGGAGCAGGGATAAGTATAACCAGACATTGACGTCTCATTGGCGCAAAACTGTTAGAAGCTATTGAGTCATGAAAAGATACAGAGGGACCTTAACACACATCACTACCCAAAAAAAGCCGATCTAAAAAGGCTGCTGCTACATGATTCCCTCTCTCTATATATTTTTTAGGGCAGTGAAACCACTCTGTAGGGTATTATAACGGCGGATACGTGTCATTATACATTACTCAGAACCCAAGTGATGTACATTATCAAGAGTGAACCCTAATGTAAACTGTGAACTTGGGTTAATGATGTGTTAAGCATAAATTTACCAATTGTAACAAATGTACCTTTCTGCTAGGAGATCTTGATAATGGGAGGTTATCAGCACGGGAGAGAAGAGGCATATATGTGAAATATCTGTACCTTCCTCTCCATTTTTCTGTGAAGCTAAATATGCTCTAAAAATAGTTTTATATTTAAAAAACACAACGAAGTGTCACTATACCCTATCATAATCGTTAAAATAAGTCCATTTTTTTTTTATCAAATGCTGGTAATAAAACTGGATCATTCATATAATGTGTGTGGGGAGTTGAAAATAGTTTAGCAACACTGGAAGACAACTTATAGATATAAATCCTTTAGGGATTTACATAAATTATTTTGAATTTTGAATATTAAATCCATATGAATGGTTAATAGCTCACTATTATACCTCTATCAGCCCTCAAGAGCAAACATTATTGTACACTTCCTTTCCTGACTCTCCTGACACTACTTACGCTGATCTGATTTTCTATATTATTTATAACTTTCTTAAATGTTACATAAAATGATTTTGTATTTGTAGTGCACTGATTTATTATACTTATTTTCATTTGATACTTTTCCATCATACTGTTGACTACAGAGATCATTAAGTTTTTCACTAACAGACTCACAGTGCACGAAAGAGGCCCCGTTCATAAATATTGATAAACTGATGAATAATTGAACTTATGCAAATTTATTCATCTGAACAGATGAATATAGTTTAACAGTTAAACTATAAGGCACATACATGCATGTCTACAAAAAAAGAATTGAATGAATAATAAATGACTACATTAAATATTTTACTTGTTTTTCTATAACACACTTAGCCATTTTGGATACCTGTGGATACTTTTGGTAGTAAAATATGTGTAATATAGTTAATGAAGGAATAAGTTAAACATTCTATTGCATATTTTCAAATGTATTAATATTTAAGTTTAAAATTAAATAGAACTTAATGCACTGGAAATTTAGTCATTTATTAGTATTTGAATGATGAAATCAATATATCATTAAGAAATATTGAGGAAAGTGTGACTATTTTGATATAGGTAAACTGAACTATTAGACATTGTGTAATAACATATTGGATCATGGAAAAAATGATACTGTTAATTATATCCTAACTTTAATAATAAAATTAAGGAAAATAATAAAGTTTAAAAGTCTTCATGATTAAAGAATTCTAGTGTAATCCTAGAGCTTGAATTAGATAGTGTAGTTGAAGTCTAATTGCACCACTAATTGCACCATAAAGATAGAACAGTACAAAATATTTGTTTTATCCTCTTGACGTTATGTATATATATAACCTGAAAGTTATGTACTTTGGTCAAAATTAAATTAAATTAAATTAAATTTATGTGAGAATTAGTCACTATTTTCTTTTCTTGTCTTTTTTTCTTCTTCTTTTCCTTTCCCAGACCCGTTCCCTCCCTCTGTTTTTTTTTTTTTTTTTATTTAAGACCTTTATTAATAGGTGCTTGCAGTTTGTTGACTTTGAAAAAAATCAAGTTTTAAACTTTTATTACAAATTAAAAACGAAGTTCTTAAAAAAATCTCAACTTGACCAGATATGAAACAATTTAAAAACCTTTAAAGGCGTATTGAGAAAAACCAGGCTTTTTTAAAAAAGTGTTTATTACCAAAAAAGACTTCTTTAGGTAAAAATAATAATAAAAAAAAAAAACCCATGCTGCATAGATAATGCAGATAGTTCTAGTTATATGGTCAATGGGCAAAAAGCAAGCACTTAAGGTCTTCAACTCCAATCTTTTGTTCATTTCTTATTGCTGGAATTTCATATTCGTTTCTCACCGGCATTTACTCAGACCCACTCTGCTCAGCCTCCAGATCAGATGAATTCTCAGCTGGTGGAGTACATTACTTAAACATTAATTTTTAATTCAACTTGTTAACATGTTGTTTGGGATATTGCATCCTCATTTATAAGTTAAATATGTTTTTAATTTCCCCTTTATAATATATACTCTCCAATTTTATTTTTTTTTATTTATTTATTTTTTTATTATAGATAAAAATATGCACCATAGATGTGGCCCAACCCATCACACTCCCTCCACCCAAACCTCCCCCCTCCCTTCCCCTTCCTTGGTCCTTTCCTCATAGTCTTGTGGTATAGCTGGGTTATAGCCTTCATGTGAAAGCTATAGTTTAGCTTCATAGTAGGGCTGAGTACATTGGATACTTTTTCTTCCATTCCTGGGA
>CAUYPK010144779.1:0-13668 GCA_963574355.1 Loris lydekkerianus
ATATTTTTATTTTTGAAATTTACCAGTGGCTGCTGCATTTTCCACCTCGGCTTATACTCAAGTCACTAAGTTTTCCCAGTTTTTAGGGTAAAATTAAGGGGGTCGGCTTATACTCGGGTTGGCTTATACTCGAGTATATACTGTAAGTATAAGTGTTCAAACATACGTTAATGATGCTTAAAGGAAATACGTTTTGATTAAATGATGTAAGTTGTATCTTTCTTCAATTCTCAAGCCAGATGTTTTTTCAGATCTTTACAGAGATTGTACACCTTTACAAAATGCCTTATAGAGCATTTCTGTATCTGGAAGGCACAGGGCACTGGTACGTACATAGTATGTACTTAAAGTTACTTTGGAAAAAAAATACTAATTTTCTAGGAAAACTATTGAAGTTACCTTTCCATTTAATGAAACATCTGAATATAGATTTTTTTTCTCCCAAAGGTATAATGATTTCAAATATGAAAATTGTGCATGAAATTAATAAGTCACTACATATAGAGATGACAATTTCTAGAAGTTATTTTTCTTTCAAAAAACAGCCTAGGTTTTCTTCCTCTTTGCTATCACTCAATTACCTACATCACTGGTTCTTAACTGGGACCAATTATGCCTTCCAGATATTATCTGGCAAGCTCTGAAGATCTTTTTAGTATTTGCAACTGGGGAATGGAGGGGGGGAAATGTGTGCCTACTACTATTATCTAATAAGCAGCAGCCAGGATGCTGTTAAATATCCTATAATCAAAGTATAGCACTCCACAACAAAGAATTATTTGACCTAAAATGTCAATAGTAACAAAGTTGAGAAATCTTGACCTATACTAAAAACACATAATTAGCATGCTTAGCTTAATGGTATTTACTATATTAAACAAAAAAGAAAGAACATACCTGTACCATGGATAAACAAAGTTTTCCAACACTAATTCAAGAACCTGTGCAAAAATTATTTTAAAAAAATAAAATAAAATTAATTCTGGGGAAATAAACTGTACTACTTGGTTATATATAATATTATCAAGAACCAATTTTATAACAAGTAACAGTAAAGTCATACTTTCATATTACATCCTAAGATATATCTCAACCGTATACAATTGTGAGGATCAAAGAGAATATGTGAGAAAACACTTGGAAAATCATCAAACTTCACAAAAAGGAAAAATCATTATTGAAATGCACATACATATGTCTAAATATTCCCATAATCAAACAAAAAACTTCAATAAACTATTCCTGACTCTGAAGCATCACTGAACCCAAAAAGATCCATAGAGAGGAGGAAAATAATAAACTAGTCTTTTGCATTCCTAACTTTCAATAAGTCAGTATTCCCAGAACAAAATAAAGAAACAAACAATGGCAATTTTAGGTGTTAGTGGTCACCTTTGAAGGGAGGACAGTATCTTGGAGGGGACTGAGAAGGGGAGTTCTGGGACACTGGTAAGTTTTTTAATCTGGATACTGGTTGTATAGATAGGTTCACTTTATAAAAATTTTACCTGTACACTTAAAACCAGTATATACCTTATATGTTAAAAAGTAACAAAACTAAACAAATGCTGGGTGTTACACTTTCCATTTCTTGGTTCTGAGTGTAGCAGTATGTTATAATTTTTAAAAGAGTTGCAGCAGTGGACCATAACTTAAAAAAGCAAAAGGTAGTATGGAGGAATTAGACCAAGTATCTTCTCTGGCAAAAATTACAAAGGCTGGGCGGCGCCAGTGGCTTATTGAGTAGGGTGCCAGCCCCATATACCAAGGGTGGCGAGTTTGAACCCGGCCCCAGCCAAACTTCAACAAAAAATAGCTGGGCACCTGTAGTCCCAGCAACTCGGGAGGCTGACGCAAGAGAATCACTTAAGCCCAAGAGCTGGAGGTTGCTGTGAGCTGTGACACTATGGCATCCTACCAAGGGCAACAAAGTGAGACTCTGTCTCTAAAAAAAAGCTTGTGAAGCCCCTAGTTTAAATATTAAAGCAACAATAACTTGAATTTTTTACTACACAAACCAAGCATTAGTTATATTAGCTGGGAAATGAAGATACATATAAAACAACCATATCAATGAATAGGTTAGACAGGAAACTAGAGATTATTGTTAAAACATATGCTCTGCTTTTATTCCCCATATTCTGACTGATTTTACACCCTAAGTAGGTCTCTTCTACAATACAATTGTTAGGGTCCTCATCTTCTTACCCCTATATTGCAGCAATACCCTCTAAATCAGTGTTTTTCAACCTTTTTAAAAATCTCATAGTACACTTGAAGCTATAGTTAAATTTCTGCAGCACACTTAAATTACACTGATCCAAAAAAAAAAGAGTAAAAGAAAGAATATACTTAACTGTGGTTTGAACTTGTTTTGAAAATAATTTAATGATCTTTCAAAATTTCCGCAGCACACCTAAGATCTCATGGCACACCTGTTGAAAATCACTGCTCTAACTTGGTCTCTCTGCTTCTAAGCCACACCCTTTCAGCCTCCATAGCGCTGCCAAAGTGATCTACAACATGTTTGACCACAGTGCTTCCGGGAATGCAATCCTCCATATACCAAAGCACAAAACATAAAAAAGGATGAAGCTGTACTGATTTTGAAGGGGAGCTGCTGGCATGCAGCAGCTGTGACCACTTACTTCCTTTTCACTCCCCACTACATCCTGTGAGTCACATCTGAAAGCTCAAATTACACAGGTTGAAATCACTGTTTTCCAAGATTAATTAATCTAAACTCTTATTATTACAGCCTTTGAAATCATTTGATGATCTGATATGTAAAGAGCCAAGTTTTCTGCCGGGCGCGGTGGCTCACGCCTGTAATCCCAGCACCGTGGGAGGCTGAGGAGGGAGAATTGCTTGAGCTCAGGAGTTCGAAACTCACCTGAGCGACAGCGAGACCCCGACTCATGAAAAAAATGGAAAAACCCAGCCGGGCACGGCGGCAAGCAGCTGTAATCCCAGCGGCTTCCAGAGGCTGAGGCAGTGGGGTGCCCGCAGCCCAAGTCTGAGGTTGTGGTGAGCTATCACACCCACTGCACTCTGTTCAGGGGCATAGGGTGGGACCCTGTCTCAACAAAAAAAAAAAAAAAAAGAAGAAGAAGAAATAAAAAATAAAGCAATGAAATAAAATAAAAAAGCCCCCCCCCAAAAAATAATAATAAAAATAAATAAGAGCCAGTTTTCTAAGCAAGACTCGTTTTTGACTGAGTTCTGCAATCAATCAGATATGAAACTTGAGAAAATTAATAAAACTTTCTACACTTCAGTTTATCTTTGTAAAATTGTCAATAGCAACTACTTTGTAGATTATGTACAGATCATACGAATAATGTAATTTGTAGTTAGCCACACTGCCTAACATACGGCCTACCATTAAACAATAACTACTAGGATATTCATTGACTACATCCTCCCTCACATTTTCCCCTCCAGTTTACTGAACATCCCACCTTATTTCAAGCTTCTTTTTCCTCTCAAAATACCCTTTCCCACACCCTTATTAGCTTGGCAAACTTCTAGCTGTCCAATGTTGACTGCCCCTCTCCACAGTTGTACAATTCCTCCCCTACACCAATTCTATGCACCTTGTACATTTTTTCCAATAATGCCTGTATTACATTACATTGTAATTACCTATTTATATTTATACCTCTCCTACTAATCTGAAGTTCCTAGTAAAGAAGGAACTTAGTTCTCTCTTAATCCCTTAGGGCTAAGCCTGCCTATAGCAAAATCTCAAAACATTTTTTAGTGTCATTCTAGTTTTACTGGTGCTTTATTTTTCACAAAGTACAGTAAACAAAAAATAAAAAAGCTTTGAAAATGTATATATATTTCTGAGATTAAGATAAGTTACTGATTATATTCCTTACAAGCTTTAAACCCTGTGAAAGCTATAATACACATTAAAAGCACATTGACCCAAATAAAATGATTTTCCCAGTTGGCGCAATCTAGTATTAAAAAGTAGGGTATACAAGATTATATAATAAGTTTTGACTAAAACAAAAATTTGCATGCTATAGACTAAATCCAGATATGGTCAGGTACTGAGCATTGTTCCTAGCTTCAAAATATGATGTATCTGTTTCATAATCTGGTTGGGGTATGAAAGGCGTAGTTTGATGCTGCAGATTTTCCTATTCTGCATGACTAAAGAGATTTCAGCTCTCTTGGTATCAATCAATGATTAAAAATATTTCTACTGCACTTAGAGCACTATAAGGTAACTTTTCTTCACCTGGTGGCATATTCTGAAAAAGAATATCTCTTTTCAGAATATTCTGGAATACTTGTTGTGGTGTTTTATCATTGAAAGGGAGAATTCCTGATAGAAATTCAACAAGCAAACTCCAAGTGCCCACTAGTCTACTTTTTTTTTTGTTTTTGAGACAGCCTCTCACTATGTCACCTTGGGTAGAGTGCCGTGGTGTCATAGCTCATAGCAACCCCAAACTCTTGGGCTTAAGCGATTCTCTTGCCTCAGCCTCCCGAGTAGCTGGGACTACTCCGCCACAACTCCTGGCTATTTTGTTGTTACGGTTGTTGTTGTTTAGCATGCCCGGGCTGGGTTCGAACCCGCCAGCTCTGGTGTATGTGGGGCACCCTAACCCCTGAGCTATGCTATGGGTGCTGATACAGCCCCACCAGTCTACTCACCACAGGACCATGGACCCTGCCTAGTAACAGCTCAGGTGCAAGGTAGTCAAGAGGTTCCTAGAATTTGCCCATCATTGACTGGGGCTGCCCCTCTTCTCATCCACCGTGGAGTTCAGTATGGGAGTCCTGCCTTGGGGTCTGCTAATATAGTATACAGGTTTTTCCGTTTTGGGTAGGGGAAACACTCATGGGATATGTACCACTATAAGCACATGAAATATCCACTGCATCTAAAGAAGTAATGTTCATCCTGGATGGTTCTGAGTTATTGGATGCATTAATATGACTGTTAAAAAACTTTTAAAAACTACAGCATTTCTTTTAGAGGTTAACATTTTCAACACCTCCAAAGAAGGAGCTAAAAATTTTTTAGTTACTATCTTGGACAACAGGGTTCGCAACACCTTTTAGAAAAGTATTTTCTCAGCAATTTAGCAACACATTAATTACATCTTCAATATTTGATTCTTCAAAAGAGGTTTCTTTGATGCTTTTATCTGGATCTAAGAATCGCCCTTTTTGTTTGTTTATTTGTTTAGCAGCCCTGGAGCATGTGGCTGGCGCCCTAACCACTGAGCTATGGTGCCCAGCCTAAGAATTGCCTTTCTAATAAACTTTCCATTATAGAAATTCCAGGAAACAATGAATCAGAGTTCATAAGTACTTGCAGAAGCTCTATCATCATCAGAACATGGAAAACTGGAACTTAAGTTGTCCTTATTATTCTTTTCACAATCTTCACCCAGTTTACACATGTGAAGTTTTGCTACCATTGGTATAGGTATTTTCTGCTGTTTGCTATTTATCAATAAAAGAATAACAATACCTTTATTAGCAGTCACTTCGTTGACTTCTAATTGCTGACAGCTCACGTTCCTGAACACCAGCTGTTAAGCCTGTACTTAGATCTGTATTAACAGTCTACCATTTCTTTACTATTCTTACATTCTACACAATTTTTTTTTAATTCTGCATGATTTCCTGACAAGGACTAGAGTCAAGCAACTCAAAATTTCTTTTTAAACTTCTTTTCCCAAGATGCTCTTCAGATACCTCAGCAGAATCCACAGCCCACTGATATGCCTGATGTAAACCAGACTGTTTTGTGTCAGTGGCTGTTATTTATTCTCATGTTATTTACTTACATCTAGTTCTCTTGCTTCACAAGAAACTTCTCCAGAGAATTTTTTTTAGCAAGATTTATACAAGAGCTTCCATCAGCAGGAAACTGCTGTTATGAATGGGAGAAAGGGCTATCTCAAGATCCTTTTTTATTGAAACTTTTGGTTTCCATGGCATTTGTAGATTTTGCACATAGCTTGTCAACTATATTCAAACCCATCATTGTAGAGCCCAATGCCTCATCACTTTCTTGGTAATCCTTTTCCAATCTGGGACTGCAATGGCATTCTGATTCCACACTGGATATGAAGGTGCAGGACTAACTACTGGCACTGGATGCAGCCAGCCTTTTCCAATACTGGAGTAGATTAAATTAGACTTTTCACAGGTATTCCTGGGTTAGAGGTAAATGTTTCAGGACATGATTTCAGTAGTTTGCTAGAATAAGGAGTTGTGTGCTTTTCATTTATAGACATAGGACAAATGGCTCCTTGAGAAAACTAATGTTTCAGATAGATGGGTTGAAAGGATATCTGTAGAGTCTTGATTTTTTTTCTGTGACTAGTATATTAAATTCTAAAGAGCTAATGAGAGATAATACTTGTCCTGGGGTTCTTGAATAATCTTGTCTAGGTTTCACGATTGCCAGTGTTGTAAGGATATCCATCATATTAATTTCTCTATTCAGATTAACTTTTGGAGAGGCCCAAATCTGTCAGTTTAATACAGCGGTTCTCAACCTGTGGGTCACGACCCCTTTGGAGGTCAAACAACCCTTTCACAGGGATCACCTAAAACCATCACATACATCCCATACAAATACAGGTGTATGAAAATAATTTTATGGTTGGCGGTCACCACAACATGAGGAACTGTGTTAAAGGGTCGCGGCATTAGGAAGGTTGAGAACCACTGGTTTAATATAACCCTCATGGCCAGGTATGTTGGCTCACGCCTGAAATCTTAGCACTAGGAGGCCGAGGCAGACAGACTACTTGAGCTCAGGAGTTGGAGATTAGCCTGAGCAAAAAGAGTGAAACCCCATCTCTACTAAAAATAGAAAAACTAGCCCAGCATTATGGCGGGCACCTGTAGTCCCAGCTACTCAGGAGGTTGATGTAAAAGGATCATTTGAGCCCAGGAGTTTGAGGTTGCTATGAGCTATGATGTCACAGCACTCTACTCTGGGGCAACAACAACAGGACCCTCATTAGAATAAGCATGTTGTCTGATTTCAAGTCTCTATGGATGATTCCATGCCCATGAAGGTAGTCTACAGCCAATGCTTCAGAAATGTATTTCACAGCCATCTCTTCATCAAAATAACCATATATATGTAGAAGAGACTTAACATCTCCACCAATAAAATACTCCATTATCAGGACTCTGGGAGGCCAAGGCAAGTGGACTGTCTGAGTTCAAGACCAGCCTTAGTAAGAGTGGGAACCATTTCTAAAAACAGCCAGGCATTGTGGCAGGTGTTTATAGTCCCAGCTATTAGGGAGGCTAAGGTAGAGGATGACTTAAGCCCAAGAGTATAAGGTTGCTGTGAGCTATAACCCTATGGCACTCTACCAAGGGTAACAAAAAAAAAAAAAAAAAAGATACTCCATTATCAACCAGGCATTGCTTGCCAAATGCAGTAAATAATACAAATGAACAACGAACAGGCTTTTGCTTAGCGCTACTGCATGTCTCTCAGCTTGTACCTGATGAGTCATATTTTTATTGATCAGGTCTGTTTTGACAACCTCCTTTCTTCAAGAAAACTGAGGAGAACTGATAAAGGAGGTCTGAAATATATTTTACCTGTCTTCCACTGGGTGTGAGGACATGTTTGTTTTGTCTACTATTGTTCCTCAGATCCTGGGGGTATTCAGAGGGGAGGGACTGAAAATGGCCAGGAGAGATCTTTCCTGAACTATGGAAATATTCTTCACTGCATACAAAGTGCTGCCTTTCTGCCCCAGATACACTTTCCCTGAAGGTGCCCTGGGCTACTGGGCTTCACTATGGTAAATTCTTCAATAGAAGGCTGTCTTGGCACTGGGATCCTATTCACACATACCCATGTTGCCACACCTCCTCCACTCTCCTTCGTGAAGGCCCCATCACTGAACAGCTCAGATGGAAGCCTGCAGCAGGCCAGAGGCCCAAACCCCTTTTAAGATATCAGAACTTTCTAATTATTTATTGAGCATGAATATATGCCAGGCCCTGAGCCAAAAAACTTTACATAAGTTCTTTTTTTTTTTTTAAGAAACGAATGACATGTCAAAGTCACAAATAATACTCTTGCTAGAGATTTTCCTCAACAGACTTCAAATGATCACTCTCCAAAAGAAATATAAGGTAAGCCACACATTAATTTTAAATTTTATAGTAGCTACATTTCTCAAAAAGTGAAATGAAAAGACCAAAAAAAGGCCAGGTGCAGTGGTTCACACCTGTAATCTTAGTACTCTGAGAGGCTGAGGCAGGAAGATCCCTTCAGCTCAGGAGTTCAAGACCAGCCTGAGCAAAGGCTAGATATGGCAGATGCCTGCAATGCCAGCTACTTGGGAGGCTGAGGGAAGAGGATCACTTGTTCCCAAGAGTTTGAGGTTGCTGTGAGCTATAACACCATAGCACTCTAGCCTGGGTGACAGAGTAAGACACTGTTACAAAAAAAAAAAAAGTGAAATTTTATTTAAACCAGTATATACAAAATATTATCATTTCAACATGCAATCAAAATAAAAAATGAGTTACTTTAAACTCTTTCTCCTTAATAAGTTTTCAAAGTCCCAGTATATTATAGATTTTATATTTGTAGTATATCTCAATTTGGACTAGCACATTTTAACCGATTATTAATCGCCAAATGTGGCTGGTGCCTACCATATTAGACTGTATAGTTTTAAATCAGGGAATCCTAAACATGAAAAAGGCCTTAGACAAGAAATAAAGAAGAAAACTGCCAAGAGTTTGAATGGCATTTTATACAGATTACTACTGTTAGTCAAAGGAGGATACAAACTAGGATAAAGAGACAGTTAGGCAAGAGTTAGATACCTAATGCTATTCCTTAATTAATTAGCATCCAAGTTAATCCAGTACATTTCTAGCAGCTACCAACAATGTATGTGACCCCAAGTTGGTGCTGGGAACAAATAAGACCCAATTTCCTGCCTTTAAAGACTTTACTATTATTTCCTCACATCCACTGAGAAGACAAGTCTCTAGAACAGATATGTATGGTACCAAAAATGTAAAATGTGACTATGCACAGATAAGAGAGAACATGCTTTCTATTCCTATATTATGCAGAAATGGTGAAAATTATCCCATTCTCTACTCTACCCTTCAGTTAGTGTCAAAACTGGGGTCATAATTCAGTAAACTATACACCTACTTCTGGCAGTTCAGGGCTCCTTTCAGAATTTTAAAATGATTATTTCTACTATCCTATTACAAAGATGACTGTTTTTATACAAGGTAAGAAATAACCACATAAAACAGATCTTTTTTCATTGCTAAAATGTCTATTTAAATTAAACATGAGATCCAAAAACATTCAAGTTGCTTAGTTTGTAATAATCAACTACTTAGCCCAGAATTGATTGGGTGGCATATACTGAGATCCCAAAAAAAAAAAATTTCACAGGCTGAACTATGAAAAAAAAACTATGAAATTTTTTTTTTTTTTTTTTTTTTTGTGACAGAGTCTCACTTCGTCACCCTCAGTAGAGTGTCATGGCATCATAGCTCATAGTAACTTCAAACTCTTGGGGTTATGGGATCCTCTTGTCTCAGCTTCCCCAGCAGGTGGGACTACAGGCACCCACCACAACGCCCAGCTATTTTTAGAGAGAGCTGGGTCTCACTCTTGCTTGGCCTGGTCTCAAACCTGTGAGGTCAAGCAATTCACCTGCCTCAGCCTCCCAGAGTGCCAGGATTACGGGCATGAGCCACTGAGCCCCATGAACCAATTTTTTGATGAAAATATCTGGAAAAATGTTTCATAGGTATTAAATATTTTCTGTTAATAATACTAAATCAGATACCTCTGAGAGAGATGCATCGACCTTGGAAGGAATTTTCAGGTCTAGCCATGGTTGGTAGTTTTCAAGCAGCAAGGATGGCCTAAAGAAAAAAAAAAAAAAAAAAATCATACAATTAAATCACTTGAAATCCAAAATATAATTAGAAGAACCAACAACAACAACAAATAAAAATTATTTAACTTACCTATGTCGCTTACATTTCACTTTACCACACACAGCACAGCTATGACCTTGAGGAAATAATTCTTGAAGTGCTAACTGTTGAAAATGAAAATAGGGATGAGGGTGAGATTGTCCTTACTTTACATCTTTACTAAAAACCATCAATCAACTTTCCAAAGTTTTTTTAATCAATGTATGAATTCAGAAGACATTTTTTAGTCTGTTGTAACAGCAAAACCATTCTTGGTAGTAAATAATACTTGCTAAAATCCCAATTAAGAGTAAATAAATAACCTGATGAAATACTTTCAAATACCTAAGTCAAATTTCCAAGCTTAAAGTTAAAATCAATTGTTATCACTTATAAAAAAAAAAAAAAAATCTACATTTCAAAGTGATACTCTACTAAAAAGGTGTAAGAAAAAATTATTTTCTATTTTTCCAAAACCTTGAATTCAACCAAAAAGAAGAAATGTGGTAACTATTATAGTAAGATTCCTGACCAAATATGGAACACCACTTTCCCTTGTCTTTCCTCTGAGTAGAAATACCAACAAATCTGACACAAGGGACTATATCAACTTAAAAGAAGACTTCAGGATATCCCACTAAACCCTAATCTATAAACCAAAACCCTGCCTTATAGAGGTAGATTCAATACACTACCACTTTCATTACATTTCTGAAATACAAATTACTTGGTTATGCAAGCTATGTAAGTAGTTCTTTCTATGGAGCACAGATATTTAATAATTTAACACGGTTAAATCATTTAATCCAGAGTTCCCTAACTGTATCTGTGCCTTAGAATCACCTTAAAGCTTTTGTCTTTTTTTTTTTTTTTCTTTTTTCTGAGACAGGATGTTGCTTTGTCACCATGGCAACATCAAGGCTTACTGCAGCCTTAATCTCCCAGGCTCAGGTGCTCCTCCAGCCTCAGCTTCCTGAGTAGCTGGGACTAGAGGCAGGTGACACCATGCCTGGCTAATTATTCTTATTTTTTTGTCAAGACACGGTCTCACTATGCCACACAGACTGGTCTTGAACTCCTGTGCTCAAGTAATCCTCCTACCTCTGCTTCCCCAAGTGCTGGAATTATAGGTATAATCTGGAATTATCTATTCTAGAATTTCAAAAATTCCCCCAGGAAATTCACTGCACAACCAGTTTTGATAACCTCTTCTTTTTATTTATTTTTATTTATTTTTTTTTTTTTGAGATACAGAGTCTCACTTTGTCGGCCCCAGCAGAGTGCCACAGCATCATAGCTCACAGCAACCTCAAACTCTTTGGCTCAAGTGACTTTCTTGCCTCAGCCTCCCAAGTAGCTGGGACTATAGGAACCCGCCACAATGCCTGGCTACTTTTAGAGATGGGGTCTAGCTCAGGCTAATCTCTACACTGGTAAGCTCAAGCAATCCACCTACCTTGGCCTCCTAGAGTTCTGGGATTATAGGTGTGAGCCACCCCCCCCCCCTCAGGCTGAGGACCTGTTTTAATTTATTGTCCTCTCAGTTAAGATAGAGTTAGAGGATATCATAAAATCGTGAATGCCAACTTTCTGAAAATTATGTCCTTTATTTTCTTTTTTACAGCTCCTCCTAGGAGAACTGTATACCTTAAATATATATATATATATATATATATGTAAATTTCATTTTGCAAATTTTCTGACCAACTTCTTATCTTCCATTATTAAATCATATTAAACAACTTTTTAAAAAGTCACTGCTTTAACATGCATTCAATAATAAATATTAAACACCACAGGGGTATATATATGACTCTTAAAAATAAGAACACATAATTTTACCTTGGGTTTGTATTTTATCGTGAAGAATATGTTTGGTAAGAGAGAATCAGGTCCTAATGAGCAGTAGAATGTGACGACTCCAGCAACAAATGACCAGAAGATCATTAAAACATGAAGATACCTTAGAAACAAATTAATCATTAGAACTGAAGAAAATGTATAAATTATCCTTTCATTAAGTTAACAAGTATTTGTTACTCACCTACCATAACAGACTGAAGAAATTTTTCCAATCATGATTTTCTGTAATGTTTATTAAATATAAAGAATCAAAAATGTATGCTATCAAATATGCATTTCATTTAAAGTGTAAGGGGTATAAATTCTCAATATTTCATAATTTGGCACCTACGTGTTTTTTTTAATAATAATATTTAATATAAGGACTAGAAACAAAAACCTCATAAAGAATGAACATAAATACATTCAGAAAAGAAATCAGAGAATTGCTGCATCGAAATATTAAGCAATAATAACAATAATCCAAAGAAAGTAACATTCACATTGTCAAATAAGAGTATGTCTATTATAGAATACTTTGAGATTCAGTATGGAGTCATCAGTTAACTTCTTATTTTGTTTTTAAGTCTCAAAAAATAGACAACTAATATTTATAAATAAAAGGTAATTTCAAAAAACAGATCATGCCAAATCTTATAGACAATAGAAAAAGAAGGAATACTTCAAAATCATTCTACTTGATCTGGGTACACCTGATATTAAAAATGGAGAGAATATTATTATAAAGGGGAAATTACAAACATATTTCACTTATAAATGAGGATGCAATATCCCAAACAACATATTAACAAGTTGAATTAAAAATTAATGTTTAAAAAAAATTGTTTAAGTAATGTACTTTGGTCAAAATTAAATCCAATTTATGTGAGAATTAGTCACTATTTTCTTGTCTTTTGTTTTTTTCTTCTTTTCCTTTCCCTCACCCACTCCCTCCTTCCCTGCCTGGTCTCCCCTTCCCCCATCCCCCACTGTGTCATTAATTGTCCTCATGTCAAAACTGAATACATAGAATTCATACTTCTCCATTCCTGTGATGCTTCACTAAAACTAATGTGTTCCACCTCCATCCAGGTTAGTACAAATGCTGCAAAATCTCCATTTTTTATGGCTGAATAATATTCCATGGTATACATATACCACAGCTTACCAATCCATTCCTAGGTTGAAGGACATTTAGGTTGTTTCCACATTTTAGCAACTGTAAATTGGGCTACGATAAACAGCCTAGTAGAAGTGTCTTCATAGTAAAAGGTTTTTTTCCTGGATAGATGCCCAGTAATGGGATTGCAGGATCAAATGGGAGGTCTAGGTTGAGTTCTTTAAGGTTTCTCCATATTTCTTTCCAAAAAGGTTGTATTAAGCGCCTGTGGCTCAGTGAGTACCAAGGGTGGTGGGTTCCAGCCTGGCCCCCGCCAAAAACTGCAAAAAAAAAAAAAAAAAAAAAGCCTTACAAAAAGGTTGTATTAATTTGCAGTCCTACCAGCAGTGTAAAAGTGTTCCTTTCTCTCCACATCCATGCCAGTATCTGCAGTTTTGAGATTTTTGTGATCTAGGCCATTCTCACTGGGGTTAGATGACATCTCAGGGTGATATTTGCATTTCTCTAATAATCAGGGATGATGAACATTTTTTTCATTTGTTTGCTGGCCTTTCGTTTGTCGCCTTTAGAGAAGATTCTATTCATCTCTCTCCCCCATTGATGTATGGGATTGTGGGTTTTTTTCTTGTGGATTAATCGAAGTTCTGTATAGATGCTGGTTATTAAGCGTTTGTCTGATTCGAAATACGCAAATATCCTTTCCCTTTGGATAGGTTGTCTATTTGTCTCCTTGG
>CAUYPK010144780.1:0-25768 GCA_963574355.1 Loris lydekkerianus
TGATAGTCTTCATAAACCTCCTCGTTTGGGTCAAAATGATATTCGGGGGTGCATCTTAAAGGGTACATGTGAAACTTAGTAAATGTAGAATATAAATGTCTTAACACAATAACTAGGAAAATGCCAGGAAGGCTATGTTAAACAGTGTGATGAAAATAAATAAATAAATAAACAAAAAATAAAAGCCCCCTCCTTTCCTTGGTCATTGTATCACTCTTCATATATGTTACTGGATTCAACTTATTAATATTTCATATATTTCTGTAGTCATAATAAGATTTGTAGTTTTTTTTGTGTGATCTGTGTCAGGTTTTGATGTCAGACTTTACCAGTGTTTGCAAAAATAAGTACATTCTTTCTCTGTGTTCTGAAAACATATGACCAGCATAGTTGAGGCAGCCAACAACAGGAGCTAACTCTTACTGGGCACTTGTTTACATACCAGACAGTATGCTCAGCACTTAACTTTTATTAATGTGGTTAATCCTCACAACAGCCCAGTGAGGTATGTCCAGTTATGATCTTAGTTTTCCTGATGAGGAAACCATGGCTTAGCAAGGTTAAGGAAGCGATACAGCTGGTAATTGGCAGATCTGGGAGCCAGGCGCAGACAGGCTGACTCCAGTCTGCTCTATGCCATCTTCTTTGCATAAAGAGGTTTATTTACATGTCTTGGAGGGGGTGCTGTGTGCCCACATGGCTTTGTGGATACTCCCCTTTGGAGTGCCAGGTGCTTCATGAATTAGATCTTTCTCATTACATCATCGTCAGTTTTTTTTTGTGCAGGGGGGTTGGGAAAGGAAGTATTGATGAATTTTCTGAGACAGCTGCAATTTGTCTGAACAACACTTTCTCTTCAGTACCCGAGAATATTGGCACACAGACCCAGCTCCCAACCAGACCCTTTCCCCTGAGCAAGCCTTCCTGTCATGCCCACGTGGCTCCACTCTGGATCCTGGAAAGCTGGTAGCAGACTCACCCTTGGGTTTTCCTCTCTGGAATTAATTTGTCCCCAAGTGAACTCAAATAAGAGCACACATGATGGCTTTGCCCTTGAGTGGGGCTGGGAAGATAGAAATAGCACAGTCCATCCTGTTTTCTCATTTGCCTGTTGAACATTGGGTGGTTAGAGGCAGAGTACGACATGGAGTCACACCTCCTCTGTGGGTCAGATGCTTTGTTTTTAACTCAATTGTCATCTAACTCAGGTCCAATATCGTTGGGAATAAAACCAAATCCCCTACATAAATACAATGTGAGCAACTTGTTAGATGCTAGTGGCTTTGTGCTGTTGGCACAATGAGTCTGAAGCTCTTGTAGGCACTAAGGAAATTCGTAAATTATGGAATGACTGACTGACTATAACACATACTAGTGGAATCTGTGACATGTTTAATTTCCTGGTGTACAGTGGGGGCCATGCTGTTGAAGAGCCATCTGTGATTTTCATGAGATAAAAGCCCTTGTTTTTGTTTTGGTTTACTCTAAGTTAGTGTTTTTCAACCTTTTTTTATATCGTGCCACAATTGAACTTATAGTTAAACTTTCACAGCACATTTAAATATGTTGAAAGAATATACTTGGCTTTGAACTTCTTTCAAAAATAATTTAATTAAAAATGATCAAAGCACACCTAAGATCATTTCATGGCATACACTGGTTGAAAATCACTTCTCTAAGTCAAAAACAATTTGTACCAACAAGAAACTGGATGGCATGGTTCAGATGTAGGCATCAAGAAGATAACCATTTACCTATGTCCTAGAAGTTTAAAGGAATTAATCCTTCTCCAATAAGTACTGAATTTACCAGTGGGAAAGTGGATGCTTGGATAGGTGTGACTGTCAGCTAAACTGTTTGATCATGAGTGGGATCACAGTGTCATTCACTCGTACCTCACCAAGGTAAATGGTGTGTTTAATAGGTATTCAGCATAGGAGATGCATGAGGAAAATACACTTAGGCGTTGTCCTCAGTCTGCTTATAGTGACTATAGTCCATCAGAGAAATGGGTATCTGCTTTTTTTAAGTACTAGGAATAACTACCTACATAGGCACCTCAACAGAGCCTTTATTATTTCCAATGCTCACAATAGTTCTTCAAGATAGATATTATTGACTCTATTTTTATTTTTTTTTATTGTTTGGGATCCATTGAGGGTACAAAGAATTAGTTATACTGATTGCATTTGTTAGATAAAGTCCTTCTTATAATTGTTCCCACCCTCAAGAAGTGTGTTATATACCATGACCCCCCATCCCCCTCCCTTCTTCCCTCTCCCCACTTCCTCATTCCCTACCCCTCACCATGTATTAGCTTGTCTGTTGCCTTCATATCAGAGTACATTGGATTCTTGTTCTCCATTGTTGTGATGCTTTATTAAGAAGAATGTGTTTCAACTCCATCCAGGTTAATACAAAAGATGTAAAGTCTCCATCTTTTTTAGTGGCTGAATATTATTTCATAGTATACATACACCACAGCTTGTTAATCCATTCCTGAGTTAGTGGGCATTTAAGTTGTTTCCACATTTTGGCAATTATAAATTGAGCTGCAATAAACAATCTAGTGTAGATGTCCTTGTGATAAAAGGATTTTTTTTTTTCTTCTGGGTAGATGCCTACTAATGGGATTGCAGGATTAAATGGGAGGTCTAATTTGAGTTCTTTGGGGATTCTCCATACTTCCTTCCAAAAAGGTTGTATTAATTTACAATTTCACCAGCAACATTATAATGTTTTCTTTCCACATCCACACCAGCATCTGAAGCTTTGAGACTTTGTAATGTGGGCCATTCTCACTAGGGTTAGGTGACATCTTAGGGTGGTTTTGATTTGCATTTCTGATGATTAGCGACGATGAGCATTTTTTCATATGTCTGTTAGCCATTCATCTGACTTCTTTAGGGAAGACCCTACTCATGTCTCTTGCCCAGTTATATATGGGATTGTTGGCCCATTTTTTATTGATTAGAGTTCTCTGTAGATCGTAGTTATCAAGTTTTTGTCTAATTCATAATATGAAAATATCTTTTCCCCTTCTGATGGTTGTCTATTTGCTGTGGTTATTATCTCCTTAGCTGTGCAGAAGCTATTCAGTCCCATTTTAATTAAGTCCCATTCGTATTTTTTGTTGTTGTTGTTGTTGCAATTGCTGTGGAAATCTGCATAAAATCTTTCCCTAGGCCGATATCACTTTCTTCAAGGACTTTTATTGTTTCATGCCTTAGGTTTAAATTTTTTATCTATCTTGAATCAATTTTTATAAGTGGTAGGTAAAGGTCCAGTTTCAGTCTTTTACATGTGGTTATCTACTTCTCCCAGCACCATTTTTGAATTGAGATTCTTTTCCCCAGTGTATGTTCCTATTTGGTTTATCAAAGATCAGGTGGCTGTAAGATGTTAGTTTCATCTCACGGCTTTATATTTTGTTCCAAATGTCTATGTCTCTATTTTTGTGCCAATATCATGCTGTCTTTATCACTATAGCCTTGTAGTATAGCCTAAAGTGTGATAGGATGATGCCTCCACATTGTTTTTATTACTAAAAATTGCCTTGACTATAGGGATTTTTTATCTGGTTCCACACAAATCAAAGAATTATTTGGAAATGGGCATTTGAAAAAATGCCTCAAGAAATTAGCTATAACTGTGGTTAGGGAAGCACACTTGTGTGCCATACAGGATTTCATGTGCCCTGTCGGAGGTTTTCAGGTGGAATCAAGATGCTGGGCCTGGAAGGCAAATAGGCCACCCCAAGCAGGGACAGTGTGGCTAAACTGGAGTAAGTGTGAAAGAGGAGAGGCCTGAGATAAGGCTGAAAACCTAGGCAGTTCGGTGACATGGGCTTTGTCAAGTCCACAGTAGATGTCCTGCACTCAAACATAAGGAAGGGCATGGTAGTGTTACAACTGCTATTTTGCCTTAATGTTTGAGCCTTCAATATGTTTATAAAATGCTGTAAAAGTGTTTATAGACTTATTTTAAATGTCTAGTCTTAACAATCAACTCTGCGGGACAAAGGGCATATATTTACCTTTTCAAGATAAGACCCCTGAAATTTGTCCAAATGAAAATAGAGAATTTTTTTTTTTTTTTTTTTTTGAGACAGAGTCTTACTATGTCACCCTCGGTATAGTGCCGTGGCTTTACAGCTCACAGTAACCTCCAATTCTTGAGCTTAAGTGATTCTCTTGCCTCAGCCTCCCAAGTAGCTGGGACTATAGGCACCTGCCACAATGCCTGGTTGTTTTTTGTTGCAGTTATCATTTTTGTTTAGCCAGCCCAGTCTGGGTTCGAACCCACCACCCTCAGTGTATGTGGCTGGTGCTATAACTACTATGCTATGGGTGCTGAGCCTAATAGAGGATTTTTTAATTGAGAACAGAATTGTCATTATAAAAGAACCACTTACACATTTGCTCACTGCTGATGGTCATTAGCCAGTTGATGGATCCAAGCTTTAAATCTGAACCTTGTGGTAGGATGAGAGAAGCTCTAGTTGTAAAAAACCTAAAAAGTTACATTTTACAGATGGAATAAGGCCTTGGAAGAGGAAATAGTCTGCTGAAAGTTGCAAAGACAAATGGCATGTCAATTTTAGTCCTTAGTTATGAAAACAAAATGTAGCTTCGGTTTCTTCTTTCTTAGCCTCTCTGAAAGTGTGGCTTGGTGCAGGAGAATGCAGAAACTCCCTCCCACCCCGGCCCCCCACCTCGGGGTTACTGTGTGTATTCCATGAAGTGCATTACCTGCTTTCTGCATCTGCTTGCTAGTCAGTCAGTTGCAGTGTGCAGTGTTGGTTTTGGCTTTGGGAAATGAGGTTTCTTTTACTTGGCTAGAAGTATACAGTAACCATTTTATTTTGCTTGTGCCTCATGAATTAATTGGGCTATGAAAGGAAAGAGTATGCATAGTGAGCATTTGGGCTTTTTTAAAAGCCATGATTCACCCAGCTTTCTAGTATAAAAGACTTCCTCTGGCCCAGCCTCAGTGAGCTCATTTGTTCATCTGGAAGGAAGGAACGTTCTGATGGGGCCAGGCCCTATGTGGTATCTTCCCTTTCTGAAGTCATCTGTTCATTCTCTTCCTAGTGGAGGCAGCAAAAAAACGGAAAGGGTGATTGATGGTCCAGAGGCTTCCATGGGGTGGGTGTCCCATTTGGTGTAAAGTGCAAATGGAGGAAGGAAATGAAGCTGGAGGAAGCTTAGCTTTGCAGAGTGAGGAGCCAGGCGAGTTCATTCTTCCACTCTGGCTCTCTGTCCTTTACATGTGCTAGTCTGCTCCAGGAGGGCCCTTTGTCTTTGAGAGTCTTCCCTGCTAGCCTTCAAGCTGTCAGGATGCCCCTCCCTATCCTTACCCTCTGGAACAGTAGTTCTCAACCTTCCTGATGCCGCAGCCCTTTAATATAGTTCCTGTGGGTCATGACCCACAGGTTGAGAATCACTGCTAGAATCTCCCTTTCTGTCTCAGTTGGACTGTCTGGGCTTTTTGGTTCAGTTTCTTTCCAAAGTGCTGTTATTCAGGCCATTCTTTTTCCTATGATTTGTTGATCCAAGGACAAACAGAGCCTGCCATTTTCAAAACCCCAAACAAAGGCATAGGTGTGGGTGGTTAATTTGAATAGTGGTCCTGGGATGTAGGAAGGAAGGAAAAAAAGTCCAGCATGAAGGTGCATCTTTGAGGTCACAGCTGTTGGTTCTGAGACCTTTAGAGAAGCTCATATTCCTGAAGGACAGAAATCTGGAGTGCTCATCTCCCCAGGCCCCATTCCCACTTGGCTGAGGGCTGCCATCAAAAGAATACATTGTCCAGCCCCTACCAGGGGTGACTACAGAACTGTCTACTAAAGACTGTGCAGAGCTGAAATTGGAATTGAACCAAAGGGAAGTGGCACAGAACATCCAAGGTATATCCTAAACCATTTCTGGCCCCTGATCCCAGCCTTAGCTCCAAGAACAGGAGTTCAACCTGTAATTGTCTTGAGTAAAAGCACCAATTAGCTTTTCTGTCTGCCGTAATCAGTTTACTGGGATTTTCCATAGGCCCAAAGAGAAAACAGTCTGCAACATTTTGAGTACAGATAAACAGGTGAGAATTTGTGCTCTGGAGGCAGTTGGGGAAAGAACTTGAATCTGGACCTTGCCTCTTCCTGATTATTGTTCTTGACACAAGTCATATAATAAATTAAGAAAAAGGTTAAATGTAAAAATATCTGAAAAGTTAGAACATTAAAACCTATGCAATATAAAAAATTTTGAGCTCAGCGAATAAAATCCAGACTTCAAAAAAGGTAAATAAAGGGTGAGCGTGGAGGCTTACGGCTGTAATCCCAGTACTTTGGGAAGTAGAAGTGAGAGGATCACTGGAGGTTGGGAGTTTAAGATCAGCCTGCACAACACAGCAGGATCTCATCTCTACAAAAATAAATAAGTAAATAAGTACAAAGGTAAGTAAAGGAATTGATTTTTTTTTTTTTTTTTTTTTTTAAGACGGAGTCACACTTTGTTGTCCTCATTAAAATGCAGTGGCGTCACAGCTGATAGTAACCTCCAGCTCTTGGGCGTTTCTCTTGCCTCAGCCTCCCAAGTACCTGAGACCACAGGCACCCACCACAACACCTGGCTATTTTTCTGTTGCAATTTGGCAGGGGCCGGGTTTGAACCTGCCACCCTCAGCATATGGGGCTGGCACCTTACTCACTGAACCACAGGTGCTGCCCAGAAATTGATTTATTTCAATCACAAATTTCTTCTACTTACAAAATGATTCCTAGTGACATTTTAAAAAATTTAACAGAATTCAGTGCAATTCAAATGCAAAATTAAATGTGCTTCAGTAATTTATAAATATTTAGTTAGGGAACAGTTTTAGCAACAAGCTCCTTTCTGTCTAAGTGGGTTCTCAGGGGCAGCTGCACCTTCTGCAGAAGAGGAAAAAAATTCTTTGAAGGAGTTTATGAAACACCTCCTTTGTTTTTATTATGTTTGCATTCTTCTTAAGTTTCTTTTTATTTGCAGTACCCCCAAGTACTTTGAATGTTTGGGGACAGTAAATAAAATTGATGGCCAGTTTTTGTCATCCATCTTTTGAGTTGGTATGTTTTTCTGTATTCAGAAGTTCATTCCTCAGCCCCCAGGGGACACAAGTACAAAGTGAAATGAGGTGATATCAGGGTTTCTTGTGCACATTCCATACCTCCCAGGGGCCCATGTCCCTCCTATCCAGTGGATGGGCTTAGTCATACGGTCTCATCACTCGGAGTCAAATAAAATCTATGCTACCACTTTTTTTTCTTTCTACTAATTTTTTTAATAGAAAATACAATGACATTTATTTATACTTGAGGTTCCTATTTTATAGGAAAACAAAGTAAAACAAACCCAAACCAAAAACTACATTACACATTTTTCTTAATGTATTTTATGCAGTGAAATTTTATAAAATAGTTAATATTATTCTTGCAGAGTTACAATGGCATCTCAAAACACAACGCAATGAGCATATAGATAAAACTTTCCATTAGTTTTGAAGATAAAATTCCCTGTAATAAATTGAAACTTGACAATGAAAATCTACTTTTAGCCTAGTTTAAAGTTGCTGCTTGGTAAGTGACAAAAAGAATACCCTTGAAGAAAATCTCATTAAAGTATATGCTAGTGACATGTCTGCAAATATATTACATGAGCTTTCATTAAACAGTGATTACTATTGTCTAACATAGTTTATTTTTTATTTCACATTGATATGACGATACAAATGATTAGGTTACAATGTTTGTTTTTGTTAGGTGAAGTCCCTGTTGTAGTTGTATCCTGCAGCCAGGAGGTATGCCATGTTCCCTCACATTGTGCCAATCTGCCTTCTGCCTCCCCTTTCTCTCCTCCCTCTTCCCCTTTCTGCCTCCCCAACTTAAATTAAATTGAGTTTTTCTCTTGTGTGAGCGTGTATTAGTTCACCTACTGGCTTCATGTTAGTATTGAGTACATTGGATACTTGCTTTTCAGTTCTTGTGGTACTTTACTAAGAAGAATGTGTTTCAACTCCATCTCTACTCATGTTTTCATCAATAGATATTAGTGCTGCTTCTCCTTGAGGCCTTAACTAAGGAGCGTGGATCATTGCTTCCTAGAAAGTGGAATGTGGTCAAGTTGGGGCTTCCTTGCTGTTGGCTGGCTTTGCAAGGGGACGAGGGGACCACAGCATCATGGCCCCCCTTCTGAGCACTTCCACAGGCCAGGCAGAGCCTAGACCGCTCTGATGAAGTGCTCTCATTTGCTCTTCACAGCAACCCTGTATCCATGACCACAACAGACCACCCCAAAATTTAGTGGCTTAGTACAACAATCTTTTGTTATTGCTTGTAACCCTAGGAGTTAGCGGGGCAGTTTTTTGGCTCTGGGCCAGGCACAGCTATTTCTGACTAACCTTGCTCATGTGACTGTGGTTAGGTGGCAGGTCAGCAGGAACCCGGCTATTGCCTGGGGCTGGGGAGTGACTGTGCTAGTGGCTCTCATCCCCCAGCAGGCTGACCCAGGCTCCAGCAGGGTTAGCCTGCTGGGGGATGACAGGGGCTTCAGCAGGGTTCCAAACGTGTGAACAAAAGTTCCACAGCCTCCTAAGACACAGGTTTAGAGCAGACATAGCCTCACTTTTGCTGTGTTCTATTGGTGAGGGCAAGTCATGATTCTAGCCCACATTCAAGGTAGAGTAAAATCCATTTAGTGATGAAAGTACCATATATACTCGAGTATAAGCTGTGCCGAAAAAACTCGGCTTATACTAGAGTATATATGGTAGCTACAAAGTCAAATTGCACAGACATAGATAAAGGGAGGGGTGGAGAACGGTGGTCATTTTAGCAAACTATCTTCTCCCATCTCTGAGAAGTAGCATGATTGTCCCAGTGGTTTTTAGCTAGGGATGATTTTGTTAGCAGTTTCTCAAGAAATCTTGATTGCTACAACTAGGGTGGTGCTACTGGTATGTAATGGGTATGCCAGGGATGCTGCTAAATACCCAACATGCACAGCACAGCTTCGTACGTAACAAAGAATTATCTAGCCCCAAATGTCAATAACCCAGAAATTGAAAAACCCTGAATTATCACCTTTTTACACATGAGGAGTCTGAGGGTCTTATAGGTTCTGTAAGTGGTAGAGCCCAGGTTTAATCTCCGTTCCATATTCTTGGACATTAACTAGGCTAATATCCCTCCCAGGCATATGGATATATCAGACCACTTTAGCATGATGCCATTTAAGATCTAACTTGTCTACAAAGCAGCACAATGTAATGGTTAAGAGTAAGACTTTGTCACCTGGCTTAAATCTGTCCCCATCCCCACCACCACTTAATATGGTAGGAGCTCTGTAAGTTGACCACCCAAGGAACTATAAAAAACTGGTCAACATACAGAGGTGGTCAACATAAGGAACTAGGCCTACTGTACTGATATGTACATGTGGTGCATGTCCGGTTTATGAAAATCAGGTCAACTTAAGGAGGTGGTCAATGTAGGGAAGAGATCAACTATGGAGGTTCTACTGTATGTGTTGAGCCTTGGGCAAGTTCAATGACATCTCTGCCCTGGTCTCAGCTTCCTTATCTATAAACTGAGCTAATATTAGTATCTACTTCATAGGTTTGTTGCAAGGATTAAGTTAGACATTCATGTGAAGCACTTAGAACCATACCTGGATGTAGTGAGCATTGGTTGTCCTGGTTTTAAACTCCTCACCCTTACACACTGCCCACCATAAGCCTCTGGTCATGGTGCTGGCCTGGCATGTGGATCTGGCTGTGAAGAAAGAGATTTTTCTCCCAGCAAAGCAATAAACGAACCTTCTAGGGACCCACTGTCCCCACAAGTCTAGGGAGCTTGGCACATAAGACAGATTTTTTTTCTCTCATCCCAAGGCAGACCCAGAACTATGGAAGCTGTCTTTGAGCTTTGCTTTTTTTCTTTCAAAGCCTCTGCTAGAACATAAAGACAAGAGACTAAATGGGAACTAAATAATCAAATTTCTACTTGGGAAAGGATAGCGTGAGAATGCAGGGATAGGGAGAGTGTCAGTATCAGAACAGGTCTCCCCCATTGTTAGGTGGTAGAAGGGTAAGTGCGGCTGGACTGGGCAGGTGCCTGCCCTTGCCCACAAATCCTGCTTTCAGCAGGAGGTATCAGGCCTCCTTATATTGCCTTATTTTGGAGACAAAATCATTGTCACTGTCACTCTGCATTCTTAATTTGAGAACCTTACATGGGAGGAAGTGGAGTACATCTTTGTGAGAAGATAGGTTTTCAAATAGAGAGTGTGAATCCAATGTTTCTAAACAGTACCCTCTGGATGAAACTTCCATTCTGACACTGGAGGAATGATTCTAGCTGACTAATGTTGACAGAGGAAACCAAGTACAGTGTTTTGTATACTGTTCTGTATTTATTTTCACAACTATTCAGTGCAGAACTGTGCTCAGAAGGGGAGGAACAGAGTCATCTCTAAAAGGGGCTCTGAAGCCTGAACATTTGGGGATAGATTCTTCCTTTCAGGAATAACCCCATAATTTATCAAACTGCTGGGATACTTTGAAGACATTATTAATAATTAGCCCTAAGACAATATATGTAAACTGATATTGTCCCAGGAAAGTGGGATGCATGGTCACCCACTTATGACCAAAATACAAGGATGGCTTGATGACTCTGCAGGCTCCCTGAAGACAGCATAAGGGGCGAGGTTATAGCCCTGGAGCCAACCTAGAAGGAGCCCTTCCTGCCCACTGTCTCACTTTGGGTCTCTGCTTCTTCATTTGGATAGCAGCCCTAACAATGCCTACTATACTAGTTATCTGTTGTGTAACAAATTACACCTCAAAACCTAGTAGATTGGAACAATAACTGATGTTGATTATCCCTCATAGTGGGTTGGGAATTCTGAAATGTTTCTGGTGATTCATGAGATTGCAGTCAGGATGTTGGCTGGGAGACAGCATCTGAAAGCTTAACTAGCGCTGGAGGACCTGCTTCCAAGGCAGCTTCTCACATGGCTGGCAAGCTCGTGCTGGCTGTCAGCAGGAGGCTCAGTTCTTCCCCACATGGGCTCTCCAGCAGGTAGCTTGAGTGTCCCACAACATAGTGGGACTTCTGCCAGATCACACCATCCAGGAGAGCAAGAACTAGGCAGAAGCTCACCTCTTTGTGACCTACTCTCACAAGTCCCTCAGCTTAAGCAGAGGGAGGTTAGGCTGTACCTTTTGAAAAGAAGAATGTCAAATAACTTGTGGACATATTTTAAAACTACTATATTCACTCAGGGTTGATGTTCCAGCCTTATAAATGCCTTCAAGAGTACCTGACACTCATTAAAGACAGAATGTTGGTCCTCTGAAGCTCAGCATTCTGAATGCTGATGGGCAAGGGCAGGGTTTGATGTCTGGTAAACCCAAGCACCCTGGCCAGATATGGATGAGCCCACGTCACCTTTGTAGTGCAGGGCCTGGGGACATCAGGTCAGCCTTGAGCTTCCTCATGTAGATGTTCCTCAGTGGGATCCAAACATGCCTTGGTTTGGACTTTGGTGCGTGTCCACCTGATACCCTCTGGTGAACATCTCCATCTACCCTGTAGTGCTTGGAGGCATCATGGCTGGTTCCCCTTTCCACTGGGGGCAACTGGGTCTCAGAACTGTGACCCAGAGGCATACTCCATGGGCTGTTCTTTCTAGGGCCTTTATTTAATCTGTGACTTACAACAGCTGTGAGGTAAGTGTTGGTACCTCTTTTAACTCTTCTAGTGGCAAGCAATAGGAAACTCAATAGGAAAGCCAAAATGGCTTAGGTGAAAGGACGATTTATTGTTTTGCAAACTGAAAATACCTAGGGTTGGCTTCAGCCACAACTTTTCATTGGAAATCTGAAAGTGGTTGCAGTGTCTCTCTCTCTCCATCTAGCAGCAGCTTTTTCTTGTTTTGGCTTCATTCTCTGACTGTCCCCTTTTGTTGGTGGAATGGTTGCCAGGCCACAATGAGGAGGTAATCTCATTTCTCAAAAGTCCTAGCAAGAATTTCACTAAGTCTCATTTGTCCAGTTGGCTTCAGCCAGGGCTGCATGCCCCACCTCTAGGGAGGCAGGAATGAGGTAGAGTTCCACCCAGAACTCGTGGGCTGGGAGTAGGGAGGGATGGCTCCACAGAGGAAGGGGTGGATGGATGTGGGTGGCAAGAAACAGGTGTCTGCGATGGCGTTGTTATCCTCATTGACTGTGAAGATGCTGGTGTTCAGAGAATGCAGGTAACTTGGCCAGAGTCTCACAGCTAATGCAGGTGCAGGATCCTAACCCTCCTACCCTGCTCATGTTGATGCAGGAAGTTTCTCTACACCCCAGCCCTCACTCCTAAATGCTCTGTGGCCATCTTAAGTGCCCACTTAAAACTCTAGGACATGACCAATGGCTCTGGAAGTGACTGGGTTAAAACACCATGGCTGGAGACAGTTTTGTGGGATGATGAGCTGCTGACAGGAAACAGAAATTCTGTCTGTCCTCTCAGAAACCCTTTGAAGATCCCTGCCCCCTGGACAACGGCAGTGGGAGCTTTTGTTGTCTAGACGTTCATGTGACCTTCCCTTCCACCTTTGAGTGCTGCCTCAAGTGTACAGTTTAAACACAGCATTCTTTCCTCACATGTCATTTTGCAGCAGTTAAAAATTCATCTGCTGAGGAGAAGCAGAAATGGTGCTCCCTCCTCCACGACCCCTCAGGAGTACCTGACTAAAGGGGGCTGCCTTAGGGCTACATGTGCAGGGGAGGGAAGTGGATTGAGTCACAGAGAGAGGACTGAGGAGGGAGGATAGAGGAGGCAGGAGGGTCTTAAGTTAAGAAGACAAGGAACAAGCTCTCTCTCCAAATAAGCAGACAGTCTGAGCTGTGAAACCGAGATGACAGGGGAGGGGTACAGAGGTGCTTTCAGCGCTCCCTTGTGAGATCATGGAACAGACCAGGAAATCTGAACCTTGAGCCAAAGAGAACTCTCTTTGCTTTTTATGAAAAGCCTATTGAGCTTTCTTCACAAGGGAGCTGCTGGTTGGGACTCACAAATGGGCACTCGCTGTCAGTGAGGGATCTCCTGGCCACCTGGGAAGGCCTTGGGGCCACCTGGCTACAGTCATACTGCACTGCTGTCTGGGTGGAGCGTGATCCTCCAGGTTGACAGACACCATCCAACCATTTTATTTCTGGCTGGGAAACCCCACACAGACCAGAGTCTGTTTCATGGTTTAAGAGGCTGCATGTAAAACATTTCCTTTCCCTGAGCCACAGGCCTCCCTCCGCAGCCTTCATAAGCCATGGGGACAGTGGCTGCCCAGGATGTCACCACCTGGATGAATGCAAGGAGGCAGGCTGGGTTAGACCCAAACTGACCTGGGTTGGAATCCTGACTTTAGCTGCTTGATAGCTGTATGCTTGTTGGCAAGTTGCCCAACTTCGCAGAGCCTCATTTTCCTTTTGTATAAGGTGGGGATTGTAAGACCTACTTCAAAGTGTCAAGATCCAATGAGATGGCCAGATATCACTCCCATTACTAGGTATTCACCCAAAAGAAAAAAAAATTATTTTACCATAAGGGCATTTGCACTAGAATGTTTATTGCAGCTCAGTTCATAATTGCCAAGATGTAGAAGCAACCCAAGTGCCCACAAACCCATGAATAAATTAATAAGCTGTGGCATATGTATACCATGGAATACTATTCAGCCATAAAAAGATGGAGACTTTGTATCTTTTATGTTTACTTGGATGGAGTTGAAACACATTCTTAGTAAATTGTCTCAAGAATGGAAAAACAAGTATCCACTGTACTCAATACTAATATGAAACCAATATGTAAATAACTACACATCCACAGGAAAGAACACAGGGAAGAGGGGAGAGAAGGGACAGGGGGGGAGAGAGTGGGATTGGCGGTTCCCACCTAATGTGTACAATGTGAGGGTGTTCAACATTCCCTCTGGATGAAGGGCTCAATTACAACTTGAACTTTACCTTAGAAAGAAAAAAAAGTAACCTCAACATTTGTACCCTCATATTAATCTGAAATTAAAAAAAGAGAGAAGTGCTAAAGCCTCTAAAAATATATATATGGCCAGACATGAAGAAAGTGCTGTGTAAATGTCTATCCCCTCCTCCTCTTTAGCATTTCCTTACCACAGCACTATGATAAAGTTAATTTTTTAGAAGAAGGGCTGAAAGCAACCTGGAGAAAGGTGACAACTGGGTGTCACAGGGACAGCTGGTGGCCTGTGAAGGATTCCCAAAGGTTGAGCCTCTCTGCAGACTTCCTGCCCCAGGCCAGAAGGGGCAGTTGGGTGTCCCCTGGCTCAGCAGGCTGCTTTCTAGCCTCTGCCCTGAGACCGTCCTCCATGTGGGTCCTCCTGAGAAACTGCACCCCTTTCACTCTAAGCATAGTCCCCTGACCACCAGCATCCACACCAGCTGGGAGCAAGTTAGACAAGCATAATCACAGGTTCCTCCCCAGATCTGTGGAATCAGAAACATTCGTTTTAACAAGCCTCTAGGTGACTCTGATGCATGCCAAAGTTTGAGTTGCACTATGCTGTATGTAGGTTATCCCAGTGCAAAGGAAGGAAAGCTGCCTCTGTACCAGGCATCTGAAGGCCCCTCTGCATACTGGCATCTGTGCAGTTCAAGTTCAAACCCTGTTATACAGTTGGAATGTGACCTTGGACAAGTTCTGCCACCCTTCCTGAGCCTCAGTATCCTCATCTGCAAAATAGGATGATCATAATACTTTACCTGATAGGGCTGTTGAGAAGCATGAATTCATTCATCTAAGCAAAATGCTCAGAGCACTGCCTTACCATGTGGCTGGAGTTCAATATGGCTTAGGTCCATCATCATTTTTTTTTTAATTAAATCATAGCTGTGTATATTAATGCAATCACAGGGCACCATGCACTGGTTTTATATACAATTTGAAAAACCTTCATCAAACTGGTTAACATAGACTTCCTGGCACCCTCTTAGTTATTGTGTTAAGACATTTATATTCTACATTTAGTAAGTTTCACATGTACCCTTGTAAGGTGCACTGGAGGGGTGGTCCCACTGATTACCCTCCCTCTAGGTCCATCATCTTAATGGTTAGGCAGCCCAGTCAGATTGAGGGTCTTATTCTCTTTTTGTGTGTGTGTGTGTGTGTGTGTTTTGTTTTTTGAGAGTCTCCTTGTTGCCCTGGGTAGAATGGTATGACATCATCATAGCTCATAGCAACCTCAAAACCTCAAACTCCTGGGATCAAGTGATCTTCTGGCCTCAGCCTCTTGAGTAGCTGGGGGATTACAGGTGTGAGACACCACACCTGACTGAGGATCTTATTCTGAGGGTAGCTTTGAATAGCTTAAGAACCGATAGCAACTGCAGGTAACAGAGAAAAGAAAACTGTTGAAAATCTCCTCTACAGAGCCTAGAAGCAACAGTACTATGGCAGCCACTGTAGTAACAGCAAGAGCATGAGGCAGGAATCACTGTCTGTGCTTTTATAGGAGGCACTTACAGTGCTGCTTGGTAAGCGAGAGAACTAAGACTTGAACTTAAGTCTAGGACTATCACAAATTGAGAAATTTCCAGGGTCCCAGCTCTGTCCTTTGGGAACTCATACAGAGGAGAGTGGCTTCCACCTACTGTTCAGGGCCCTTCCCTCATCCCTGGAGTCTGGTGTGGGCCGTGCGGGAGACATCCTTTCCAAATAGGATGAAGAGAAAACAAAGGAATGATGATTAAATGAGTCCACGTTTAAGAGGCGCTTACGTGGATTAAAATCAATATAGTAATCATGAAAGTCTGCGAAGCCATCTGAGCTGCCCCATCATTAATGTTTGGTGGCTGAATTTCTTTGTTAAAAAAAAAAAAAAATCCTAGTTTGCTTTTAACTAACAGTCCCAGTGAAGCAGCTCTGCCCTGTAATGTGTATGAGAAAGAAGGAGAGATTCACAAGAGCTGGGAGGCCCCTTGATCAGAATCTGAAATGCTGACACTGCTTCCAGATGGGCGCTCCCTACCTGAGGCACACAGAGGAGGGAAGCTGAGTGTTTCTTTTTTGGTCTCTTTGCCACTATCTTAGGCTGCATTCCCTTAGACCAAATCCTGAGACAAGACATCATGGTAAGAGTGATTTAAGCTGGACGTGGTGACCCTCTGGGAGGCTGAGGCAAGTGGATTGCCTGAGCTCAGGTTCGAGACAGGCAATCCTTGCTAAGAAAGAGCAAGACCCCCATCTCTACTAAAAACAGAAACATTAGGCTGGGCATTGTGGCAGGTGCCTGTAGTCCGAGCTATGTGGGAGGCTGAAACAAGAGGATAGCTTATGCCCAAGAGTTTGAGGTTGCTGTGAACTATGACACAGTAACACTCTACCTGGGGCGCAGTGTGAGACTCCATCTAAAAAAAAAAAAAAAAAAAAAAAAAAAAATTAACGAAAGGTGATTTACTAGAAAGTGTTCACAGGAGAATGGGAAGGCCAGGCAAGTGTATGTTACCATGCAAAGTCCTTGGGAGGGAGAAAAAAGATGGGGTCACTTTGGCACAATCCAAAGCATAGGTCACACCTCGGAGTTTTCTCAGTTAGGTTTTCCCACAGGGATGTGAATTCCAAAGCACTTCCATCTCTCTGTGTTCATAGGCAGAGAGTGTTCTAGCAGCCCAAGGGTGCCACCCTCCAACAAAAGACATATAAGGGCTGGCATGTGAGGAGTCCACGTGTCTGGGCACGCATGGTAAAGAGCCCCTAGGGCTGCTGATGGAGCTCAGCCAGCGTTGCATCCCCATCCTGCCTGCACCTTCTCAGGAGAGAGGTGGTGTGTGGTCAGTCCAGCCTCAGAAGCAGAACTAAAAACCTGGATGGAAAGAAAGACACATGAAAACATTTTCAAAAGGAGAAAAAAGAATGAACAAAACTGTCCTGTGACATATGGAGACACAGAAAATGTCGATCATTTAGCTCTGCAGGGTAAAAGCAGGGGAAGTAATTAATAAACCAGTTCTTTCATCCCTCCCTCATAACCAAGCCAGTTCCTAACATAATCGGAAGTTTAACACTCCAACAAGTTCAGGACAGACATGCTGAGTCTTAGTCAATCTCATGACCCTGCAGCTCATCCTTTTTTTAAAGAACAAGGAAAAATCATTAATTTTTCCCCAAACAACTCTAGTGAGATTGAATTTAAAACCTAGCCATCACAATAACCAAAAGTAACCCTTACTATTTGTATGTGCACATTAATTTAAATAGCTGGCCCATTAACTGAAAATGTTTAAATCAAATATAGGAGAAAACCAAGATAATCCTGGAAAACAAAGTCCATCTCCCTATATTCTTAAAAATACAAAAGTGATATAAAACTTTAGCATTTAATTGTAGTAGTGAGTCCTTCTTAATTCAGTGCTCTTGTAAAATATCTTACAGTTCTAATTATATGTTGATCACCAAGCTTTTTGGCATCAAGCTTTTGCTTGATGTGTTCATAATCAGACCACTCTAAGGTATAACCTGTGCTCCCTTTTCTGTCCTCATGGGTGTTTCTAGAAGTTAAGGTCCTCGGCTGGTATAGATTTCTTTTATATCAACTGCCAATGCATTTAATTTCTATCTGGTATTTAATAGAAAAACTTGCCAAGAGAAATACCTGTATATCTCCGTACCTGGCACATTGAAATGAGCTTAATAATATCTGTTAAATCAATCTATGACACAGCACAAGTCCTACAGTAGCCACAGGGGCCTGTTCATAGTCTTTCAGTCTGCTAGATAAAGTTCTGAATAGGTGAACCCTCAGCTACATCATGCAGTTTATGAATGGCATTTTTTGTTATTGTCACTCACAATAGTTTTTGACCTATGTCCTCACCTGATGAGCTAATTTTCCCACTAAAGTAAGCACAGGGATGACTGTAGTGTAGACTGCTTTGTCCTATATTGGATTCTATAATTTGAAGAACTGGTAGACTTTCTAGTTAAAAGGAAAGCTAAAATAATGCTAATAATATTGAGTAGTAAAATAGAACCCAACAGAATGAGATCGGGGAAAGCCAGTACTTCTGTGGTAAAGGGAGACTAGTTTCAGCCCTTTGTGCATGGTTCACCCCACGTTCATCATACAGGATGATCTATGTCTTCCCTTGAAACAGATGATTCTTCTCCTTTGTCCCAGGCAGGGAACTCCTCCTTTGAGACAGCAGGGACTGTATTACAAAGGCCCCGTGAAGGATACCAAGACTACTCAATAAATAATTAATAAATGAGAGCATGAACAAAGGAATGTAAGAAGTAACAGAAAACATACGTGTCTCGCATATGAGAATCACCCTGTAGAAGCTGTTTTCCATTTGAGGCAAAATAAGAAACACTTGTACAGTGGATGGATGGGCTTTCTCTGAGGGCAGCAGCAGGTGGGCACCCATGTTGGAGCCAGGCCACATGTCATGTGAGGCTGCAGTCTGACAACTCGCAGGGAAGACTGGAGTGCTGGGTACTTAGTACTGACCAGCTTTAGAATCCCAGGAAAGACACACCCCATATATTCTGAGCCCCAATCTCTTAACCTCCAAAATGTCAGTGGCTTCACTAGCCCTTGGTACTAGTGTCTCATAGACTAGTGCAGAGCATGCCTCAGATGATTCAAAATTCAGATTTCCTGGCCCTGCCATGAAGAATCTCCCTCTGGAGGGTGGCACCTGCTATCTGCATCCTTAACAAGCCCACTGGGGGATTTTAATTCAGTCTCACTTTTGAGTGTTCTCAACTTTGGGTGCACTTCAGACCCTCCCAGGGAGCTTTCAGCAAAAACATGCCTAGGCTGTGTGCTTTGGTTTGCTGGGTCCACAGTGGAGCCTGCACCTGGATCTTTTTGACAAAGCTCTTCATAGGATCATTATCATCATGCTACCAGCTGTTATGCAAATTAGGTGTCCCCTCTGGTGGTCCATAGCCTCTTGCCGGGACCTCGCACTTGGTGACAACAGCATGGGCTGGGGTTCAGTACCACTCCTGCTCAACCAGATCTTATGTGCAGTGAACAGCCTGCACCACTGTGCATGCATGTCTGGCTCCCGTGGTTCCATGCACAACCCCAGTTAGGAATCAGTGAAGAGTGTTGGTTGCTAACAACCTTTAAAGGCTTTTGAGCAAAAACAAAGTAATGTGTTAAGATTCATCTGAGGCACTTTATAGAACAGATTGGAGGACAGCTGAAAGCAAGGCAGTCACCAGGAAGCCATTTTGTGCTGGTCTTAGTGAGAGGAAATTGGAGTTGACCTGGTGTGTCAGCACAGAAAAAGGAGAGAGGAATTATTCTTTTTTAAATTTTTTTTACTTAAGTCTTTTGTACATAGATGATAAATACATTTATGCCCATTTCAGTGTGTTGAGTATTTGTACAAATTGGAGTCTTACATCATACTAATCAGGATAGCTTTCATCTCATTTACCCAACACAACTTTAATTTATAAAGAGAGGGATTATTCTTAAAGAAGATGCCAGTTCTTTAAGGAGGGCCCTGAGATATACCCAGAAGCAGAAAAGTGGATGTGCCAATCAAAGAGAAGAAACTAGTAAGCCGCTGCCCTCTGAGACATGGCTGCATGAGCCCACAGGGTAATCAGTGGAGACACGCTCCAAGCTGGGAAGAGGTCCTCTCTTAGGCCCCGACCCTTCATCTGTGGCCAAAGGAAGTTCAGCAGCAGCTGCCTCTGGCCTCTGTTCTCTGTTCACAGCTCCACCAGCCCAACACTGTCTGTACCTCCACAGCCTGTCCATCCATTCTGGAGGCCACCTGTGACAGTTCTTCTATGGGCTGAGGTCTGCCCTTGTCTCTCTGGTGGGGGACTTTCTGTGGCTGCAAGAATGTACTGCACCCAAGTATCAGGAGATCTGTTAGTGCAGGGTAGTGAGTGTCTCCAGAACAACTTTTGACCTAGGAGAGAGAATATTGGTGGATGGCTGCCTCAGTGTGCTCACCTGTGATGGCACACCACTTCCTCTTGGAGATTACCTCCCAAGAAAACTGCTTGTACCCCAATCCTTGTTTCAGAGTCACCTTTTAGGGGAACCTAGATAAGGAATATGTGAATACAGAAAAAAATATGACAGATGACATCTCTCAAATAGCATGGGAGGAATGCACATTATTTTTCTGCAGGACAGAAAGCCTGAGGAAGTTGGTCTTCATAGGTTAACATATTTCCAGGCGGGAGGGCTCAGTGAATTAGAGCAGCGCTTCTCAAATGTTCACGTTCACAGAGGTTAGTGGGTAGCTTGTTAAAACATAGATTCTAAGTCAGCCTGTCTGAGATGGGGCTTGAGAGTCTGCATCTCTAACGAGCTCCCAGGTGGAGCTGGTGCCACTGGCCCAGGGCCCACACTTAGAGGAGCAAGGCCCTGCCCATCTTCAGGTTGTAGACCTGTTTTGAATGGACAAGAATGGATTTGGAGGTGGGAAGGGGCTCTTCACCCCAAGTACATTGCTAATACCAAGATTCCTGTCCAGTGAACACTATCTGATGGGTACGTTTCTAACCTGCCTCAAGCAGTGCAAAAGCAATCCATGTAGTCAAAACATTTGTAACCCATAATACTCAGAAATAAAAAGAAATGAAATGAAATAATTTTAGTATATGTGCTGCCAAAGCAAGCACAATAAAATCAAATAAAAAGAGGAAAAGATTCCTGGCCAAGATTTGATAAGTACCTGAGCCTCTTCAAACATTTGACTCCTACATAAACTTTACATCCAAATACTACTCGTGAATTGTTTTTATGCCACGATGTTAAATTCTTTCTTATTTTTTAGGAGAGGTCCCCACCTAGAAAGCAAAGGAAAAGAGTGATTAAAAAGTCAAAATAATTTGATTCAACTGATGGAATTCAATTTTGAATTCTTACTTTGTTGACCAAGAATCTGCAGGCTCTGGGAAATATTTTTTTTAATTGAAGAATAGAATACAAGCTATTTAAAAATCTAAGAATAATTCGTTTGCTACTATTGAACAGGAGAAAAAAGACTTCCTGAAGGAAAGTCGAACACTTTATTTCTTAAACTTCGGAAAGATGGCATGCTGGCTTTTTCACTTTAGGCTTTTGACTTCAATTTGATTGTTTGTCTGGATTCTTGATTTCCTATACCTTTTGTGCTGAAGAGGACAATCACTGGGATTGGGGGATGTGTTTGTTTTTTTCTTCACTTGGGCAAATATCAAGATTAGCTATAAACAGGGTTGAATTAATGCACCAAGGAGGAGGAATACATTATAAGAACCAGACAGCTTATTCAAGCCATTTTAAATTTGTATTGGTTTTTTAAAATATATTATTTTTAAAGCTTTCGGAGTGCTTTTTTGCCCTCAGGGCCCAGAGGACTGTTTGGGAGGAGACTCTACTGTCTCCACTTTAGTCTGATGGTTGTTCTGACCTCCAGCTGCCAAGGGGGTTTCACTCCCTGTTTCACTGCTCAGCTTGGGTGGGGAGTTGTGCATTGACAGTTATGTGGTTCATCTGTCTCAAACATTTGTTCTGACTGTAGCTTATGCTGGCTGCACTTCTTTAAGCTTAGAAAAAACAAACCCAGAACAGTCTAAGCCTTGGTTTGCAAGTGGGGGTTTTGACAAAATTTCAAGGATGAAACTTGCTTTGTAGTGCTTTCTTTGCCCTGTTCCTCCAAATCCCCTCTGTGCGTGGGTCACCACTCTGACGCCCTCAGACTATTGGTTGCCATTTCCTACCAAGCAGAGGGTCCATATCCACTCTCCCCCAGCCTTGCCAGGCTAGCAGCCAGATTGGGCATCGGTGCAAGAGTCACTGGGCACTCTGGTTCTGTATGATTGCTTTTTAGTTCATGGGTCTATGCTGTCCACCTGTTCAGGCTCTGTTCCCTCGGATTCTTTGAGGGATGAAGGGAGGGAAGCTTTTCTGCTCGTTGTTTCACGTTCCCCACCACTGGCTCCCTCTGATCCATTCTTACATTGCAGCTATTTGCTTCCTCCAGATTGTAATTATTTTTAATAGCTTCACTGAGATATAGTTCAGATGCCACACAACTTACCTATTTATTTATTTATTTACTTTATTCTTTGGGATTCATTGAGGGTACAAAGAATTAGGTTATACTGATTGCATTTGTTAGATAAAGTCCCTCTTATCAACTCACCCTTTTAAAGTATACAAGTCAGGGGTTTTTAATATATTTACAGAGCTGTGCAACTGTTGCCACCATCAATTTTAGAATAATTTATATGAAATGGAGCCTGTCCTTTGTGACTAGCTTCTCTCTCTTAGCATAATGCTTTCAAGGTTCATTCATTTTCAAGGTAGTGGCATGTATCAAGACTTCATTCCTTTTCCTGGCTGAATGACACTCTATTGTGCAGATATTCCACATTGTGTTTATTTGTTCATCATTTAAGGAAAATTAGCTTGTTGTCATTTTTTGGCCGTTATGAATTGTGATTGTTTATGTGCAAATTTTTGTGGGGGCATATGTTTTCCTTTCCCTTGGGTATTTAACTAAGAGTGGGATTGCTGGGTCTTATGGTAACTTTATGTTTAACTGTTTAAGGAACTTCCAAACTGCCTTTCAAAGCAGCTATGTGTTTTTACCTTCCCACCAGCAGTGTTTAAGTGTTTCAATTCATTACATCCTTGCCCACATTTGTTATTTGTCTTTTTTATTGTGGACATCCTGATGAGTGTGAAGTAGTATTTTATTGTGGTTTTGATTTTCATTTCCTGAAAGGATAATGATGTTGAGCATCTTTTCATGTAGCTATTGGCCATTTGCATGTATTTTTTGAGAACTGTTTATTCTAATCTTTCACCCATTTGTTAGTAGGGTTATTTATCTTTTTATTATTGAATTGAAAGAGTTTTTTTTTTCTGACATAAGATTTACAAATTTTTTCTCCCATTTTGTGGGTTGTCTTTTCACTTTCTTGGTGTCTTTGAAACACAAATTTTAAAATTTGATGATGTCCAGATTATCTATTTTGTTCTTTGGTAATTATTTCTAATTGTCCTTTGAATTTTTTTTTTGTTTGTTTATTTTTGTTTATGTTTTACTATACCCCTCCATGGAACACGTGCTGGGAAGGCTGGGCAATATTTGCCATTGTAACCCCATCACCTACACTACAACCCGATAAGGGGCAGCAGTCAGTAAGTATCTATCTCCTCAATAGGTTAATGAACAAAATGTTCACAAAATGTAAAATTGTTCCTTGACTCACCAGCCAACCTTCTGATTGCAATTGTCTTCCCCAGTGGCCTCTAGGACAGAGATTCAAAGGCCCTGCTGATAGGGTCTCGTGCTGCACACATAGGGCAGCTATGTTATTTGTTGCAAATGAACATATTGGCTTTCTGACTTCAGTATTCTCCCGTGAGCATTCTTCACAGCTCGATCTGCTGCTCATAAGGTGTTATTTGAAAGCCAGCTTCACAGCCTGCATAGCCAGCTCAGACCAAGGCAGGGAACAGCATGCAGCCTCTGGGACCAGGGCTGCCACTTCCCCTGGTACCTTCTCTCCCTGTGCCACCCTGTGCTTAGCCTCATCCTGAATGCCTGCCCCTACATTTCACCCCCTCTTCTACCATGTCCCCAGTCACCGCCTCTCCCAGCACAGTGCTGCTCCCAAGTGAGACAAATTCCTATTTTTCAAGACCAACCCCAGAGTTACCTTTTTTGGTTTATTTACTCCACCAGGCAAAGAAGGTGGCACCCTGCAATAAGTTCTTGGAGCAATCCCCTTGCAGCCTGGATCCTATTAAACCCATGGTCTCTCCCCCCTGTATTAAAATGCACGAATTTAGAGTATTTATTTTTTACAAAATGCTTTCTCCTCAGAAGCAGAAATCTTTCTTATCTTTCATTTGTGTTCTCCTCCCCTGTTCTGTGTCTGACATTTTGTAGGTGTTGGTTAGAAGATTGGTAAGTGACTGGATGTATAGATGGATGTTGTATAAGTCCACTCCAAGGGGGCCTCCAAGGAGAAATGCAGAGAACAGTTATAAGCATAGACTTTGGGAAGAGGTGGTCCTAGCACAAATCCTAGCTGCTGCATTTGCCAGCTGGGAGCCATGGGCAAGCAATATAACTCATTTTGCATTCCAGTTTCTTCCTTGTAAAGTGGGAATAAAAACAGAAGCTACTGCAGAGTCCTTAGGTAATGGATTTAAAGCACAGCCAGGCCCATAGTCAGCCATTCCTGAGCAGAGGCTGTCTGGTAGTCCATCCTATGGTCATCAGCACTGGCAGTCCAGCAGCGGTCCTGTAAGACTGGTGTTAGGAATTTATTTTACAGGTGAGAAACAGGAGGCTTGTAGAAAGGACAGTTAATTTCTTTGATGGCACATAGTAGGGAGATATGCAAGCCAGTAATGAAGACACTGACACCAAGGTCTGTATACTTTGTATACTGCAAGTCCAGGTGATTTACTTGATGGGTCGGCATTCTGTGGGCCCTGTCCCAGAGGAGTTCCCTCTGAAGTGGACTCTGTGTTGGTGAGGCCCAGGATGACTCATCATGGAGTGGAGCCAGTAAGTGTTTTCTGGGAATAAATTCTCTTTCTGTTAACTCACTGGACCAGATTACTGAGAACTTCTGCTCACCTCTGACTCCTCAGTTGGTTACTGAGTGTGAGATGAAGCACATCCAAGGTGTGCATGAATTCTAAATGGAGTGAGTGAAGTTGGAGGCCTCTTTTACCAGCTCACAGGGGTCATGCTTTGTGTGCCTGGAAGAAGGGAGGGGTGTAAGAGGAACACCAAATGGTGAGAATGACAGCCAGATGTGGGCCCAGGAGGGTCATCTTCAGTGTGACAAACACATGTGGGAGCTAGAAAATGGGAAGTTGAACTTAAAACTCTGCGTGACACTGAGAATTAGCCTGTCACCAAACAGGGCTGCATTGGTGGGCACATAAAGGCCTACTCCAGACTGAAGTCAAATGCTCGTATGATTGGAAGGAAGGAGCCCAAAGGCCAAGGAGGCTTGCTAACTTCATTATCTAATTCTTTTAACCACCACACATTACAAACAAGGCTAGAGCCTGGCTCTGCTGGCCAAACTGCCAGGGCGGGGGCAGACAAGATATGTCTCGGAAAGAGAAGGTCTTTGCCAAGGCAAGCATCTCTCATGCCCTAACAGACCAGCAAAAGAACTTCCTCTTTCAGTACCTTCATCTGAATCCCCCACAAGCCAAGACCTGTTCATTTAATAAATGCAAATTCAGAAGCTACTAAATGACAAACTTAGAGCTGGGCACTGAGAATACAGAAGTAAATATGTTCAGACCAAGTATGCTTTTAATTATTGGATCTTTTTAAATGTTAAGTGATGATTTCCTGATCTTGAGAATAATGCACAGATGTTCCTGACTTACAATGGGGTTACATCCCCAATAAACCCATCTTAAGTTGAAAATATCATACTTCGTGGCTGAGTACAATGACTCACACCTGTAATCCTACCACTCTGGAGGCCAAGGCAGTTTAAGACCATCCTGAGCAACAGTGAGACCCCAGGTAGAAAATAGAAAAATAGAAAACCTGGTGGATTAAAAATGGCGGCTGAGTAACAGCTTCCCTGTAACTGGGCTTGGCAAATCTGGGGAGACAAGACTCCAGACATCTCTGGCCAGTGGGATCTGCCTATGATCATCCCTTTGAGGATACAGGGAGCCAGCAAGGGACTTCTGGACCCCAGGAG
>CAUYPK010144784.1:0-129676 GCA_963574355.1 Loris lydekkerianus
TGTCCTTCAGATGAGTGTGGTGCTGGAGTTTTTATGGCCAGCCACTTTGATAGACATTATTGTGGCAAATGTTGTCTTACTTACTGCTTCAACAAACCAGAAGACAAGTAATTATATATGAATTAATAAAAGACATGAACTAATGTTTAATTGTTGGATTTTTGAGTACCAAATTGATTTCCTATTTCCTTTGATAGCACCTCCACAATGTACTATCACTATCATGTGAATGTCGGTTCTTTGGCTTATATAATGCCGTGGTTCTGTTATCAGCCAAGGAAAGGTCATTTTTAATCATGTAAACCCGTTTTTATTTCTGTCAGTTTCTTGACCTCAGTACTTAAAATTTTAGGCCAGAAAATTATTGTGGAGGGTACCATAGGAAGATGAGCAGCATACCTGACCTCTCCCCTTTCCCCCATCTAATTGAGAACCAGTGATTTGTGTTGTTAAGCTGTAAGACCTTAGTTTTTAAAAAGTTGTAGCATACTTTGGGCAATTTAAAGGGTTGTTTGACTTCCCAGTTAAAATGCAGTCCCTGGGTCATTTCAGTAACTCTGCACTCTCAGTCAAAGGGAACAATACTGAGCATGAGCTCTCGGGAATTTTAACTTCATGTTATACTCAGAATGAGTGCCTGAAAAGGAAGGATTACTTGGCACTATTAACACTGAAATGTAAGACAGTTTCAAGCAGTATTTAATTAGTACCATATCTTCCCATGTAGTTCGGTTCAGTGAGGATTGATTTACTTGATAACACTAAAGCTTAACACTTGAAAATTTATTAAACTCTGATTGTTACATTCAGTGATATCCTAAAAGTTAATTCCCTTTTACGTATCATATTGTTAGTCTTCATACTTCTAGATTTCTAGTTGGAGGCATCCTTAAATAATGATTTCTATTTCTGTAGCACTTTTAACAGTTCTAATGCACGTTTACACTTGATAGGACAACTGTAGGGCCTTTTTAACCAGTGCTGGCAGATCTGCCTTCCATAAAGCAAAAACAATGTCTTTAACATTTTTAATGTATCTTAAAATCCTGGATCCCAAGAAGTTTTGGCTGGAACTTGCTTTTCTTCATAACAAACAATTTCATCTCCTACTTTAAAGTCTATCTCGTCTTCATCTAAACTGAGACCACAATCTACTCCAGTTTTGATGACTGAAACGTCATCTTTGTGGTGTTTCAGTGAGGTTAATGAACCTTTAAAAATAAAAATAAAGTTAGTACAGCCAATAAATAATGGTTAACATCCTACTAAATGTTTACTATGGATATTTACACTAAGTTATTAATTTTATAGTCATGTTAATGATGGGACTATCAGGGACATCCTTCAAAAGTATAAAGTTTGCTGTAAAAAAAACAATTGTAGCCCAAGATCCTAAATTTCACATTTCAAAAGTAGATTGAGTCTATAGCTCAGTGGCTAGGGCACCAGCCACATACACTGCAGCTGGCAAGTTCAAATCCAGCCCGGGCCTACCAAACAACAGTGACAACTACAACCGAAAAATAGCCAGGTGTTGTGGTGGGTGCCTGTATCCCAGTTACTTGGGAGGCTGAGGCAAGAGAATTGCTTAAGCTCAAGAGTTTGAGGTTGCTGTGAGCTGTGATGCCACTGCAACTCTACTAAGGGTGATAGCTTAAGACCTCAAAAAAAAAAGGTAGATTAAGACTTTTTGCAGGGATGGTTCTCGTACTCAGTACCTGTATGAGAAAAACAATATAAACATCACAGGTCCAGTTTAAAAAGGATGGGCATGAGGAAGTAATACACTTTAAGTCTTCAAGTGTAGGAGTTATGCCAGGAAAGGCAGTTTGGGGCTAATTTTTAACAGCTTAGAAAATCCAGCTCTGGAACTACCTGCCCTGGAAAAGTCATCAGAACCATTAGGGATGGGTGGCACCTGTGGCTCAAAGGGTAGGGTGCCGGCCCCATATGCCAGAGGTGGCGGGTTCAAACTCAACCCCAGCCAGGAAAAAAAAAAAAAAAGAGAGAAAGAAAAAAACACAAGAACCATTAGGGAGGAAGTCCATCAACTACAGACTGGTTATGAGTGAACAGCCGCAGTTAGAAATAGCCTGCCCTGGGATGGTGGGAGTGAAAGATGAGCAGATTTCAGATGGTTATACAATCAACAGGTTTTGGTGGCTAGATCATATGCTATTATACAAAGAGATTTTGATGTTGCTTACCCTTCCAAATAACATGTCCATTACGGATTAATTTAAATTTTTTTTGTTTTTCAAACTGTCCCTTTTGTACTCTGCAGCCAGCCACAGGAACTTTCTTCTTCCCTTCCGTTACAGAGAAAGTAGCTAGTATAGAAGCCTCACCTTTAAGAAGAAAACTGAATTAATGTGCAGAAAACCAAACATTCTGAGAAATAATTGCTGACATTCTGTAGCCTAAGAATTACAGGCATGAGGAAACTGAACTCATGCATAGAAAGAAGTCTTGATTTCTTTGACGCCACAAACTGAATTTTCTTGATGGACATTAAAAATAAAAAGGTGTGAAAATCCTTAATTATTCCTGTTTGCTTCATGAAAACCTGGCTTTCAGCCTTCCTCAATATATTTTCTAGAGCAGATTCTATCATTACTTGACTTACAGTGTTATTTGGTGTGCTTCCCTTGAAGCCCTTATATGACATAGTTTTCAAATTGCTCTTAGCACAATAACATACAAATCTGCATGATCATACTGAGGTAAGAAAAGGCCAAAATCTGTATGTGGATCAAAAATGCAAAACTAATCTCACTATGAGGAAACAACATACAAATTGAAATTAAGATACATTCTGCAAAATCACTGGCTTGTATGCTTTAAAAATGTCAAGGTCAAAAAGGACAGATTGAAGAACTGTTCCAGATTACATAAGACTACAGAGATATAACTAAATATAATCCATGATCTTGGCGTATGGGGAAAATATACAGTACAATGTCAGGACAATGGGTAAAATCTGAATATGGACTGCATTACAATACAGTATAAAATAAATGTTAAATTTCCTACGTTTGTTCTTTTTTTCTGTCATTTTATAAGAGAACATCCTTATCTTAGCAGATGTATACATTTAGGGGCAAATTGGCACAATATCTGAAACAAACTCTCAAATGATCCAGGAAAAACAATGTGAGTGTATGTATGGAGGGGTAGGAAGAATAAAGCAAAGAATAAATAATTGGTGAAATGGGCAAAATACACAGAAGTTCCTTGTATTTTTCAGGCAACTTTTCTGGCCTTTTGAAAATCTTATCAAAAAAAGTTAGCTAGGGGCACTGGTGCATGACTGTAATCCCAGCTACTAAGGAATCTGAAGCAGGAGGATCCCTTGAGTTACAGACCAGTCCAGGCAACACAGTGAGATCTGTCTCTAAAGAAATAAAAAAATTCGCCAGGCATGGTGGTTCATTCCTATAGTCCCAGCTACTCAGCAGCCTGAAGTGGGAAGATCACTGGAGCTCATGGCATTGCAGTGAGCTATGATAGTGTCACTGCATTTACAGAGTGAGACCTTGTCTCTTAAAAAAAAAAAAAAAAAAAAAACAACCAAAAACATCTGCATGTAGGGAGGAAAAAAGGGTAGATAAGCCAATTCTATCGATTTTGAACAAATCCTTGCCTTTAATATGGCCAAGGGATATGCTATTACAGGAATAATTTGTTTTTCTTTTGTGATTCCTCTGGACAATTTGGATAGAAAGAGTATTTTAAAATATGAGGGCTGACAAATTCGCAAACTTGCCAGTGCACTTATGTTGGCACCACTATACAACTTGATAAAAGTATTTTTTTCTTTTTTTTAAGGCAGAGTCTCACTTCTTAAACTTGGTATATCACTGTCTCACAGCTGTATTCAAGTCAATGTGTGGCAATGTCTTGCTTGGTGGTATTCATTATTATGTGTTTTGGAGTGTTGTTATAAGAATGTCAGAGCTTGAATTAGAGCAACGAACATTAAATTTCTTTTTAAACTTGGCAACAGTGGAAGTGAAATCAAGGACATGTTAAGTCCAAGTTTATAGAGATAATGCCATGAAGAAAATGGCAGCATACAAATGGATTAAACATTTTTCTAAGAGGAGAGAGTGTCACTAATGAAGAGTGGTCAGTAATGAACAGAACTGACAAAAACATTGCAAAAATTAGGTCAAAATACGCATCAAAATTGTCAGCTGACTGTGAGAAGCACAGTAGACCAAGTAAACATCAATAGAGAAACAGGAGGCTCCTGTGGCTCAAGCAGCTAAGGCGCCAGCCACATATACCTGAGCTGGAGGGTTTGAATCCAGCCTGGGCAGTCCAAACAACAATGATGGCTGCAACCAAAAAATAGCCAGGCGTTGTGGCGGGTGCCTGTAGTCCCAGCTACTTGGGAGGCTGAGGCAGGAGAATCACTTGAGCCCAGGATTTGGAGGTTGCTGTGAGCTGTGATGCCACAGCACTCTACCCAGGGTGACAGCTTGAGGCTATATAAAAAAAAAAAAAAAAAAGAGAGAAACAGGAAAATCTTAACTGAAAATCTTGGCCTGAGAAAGGTGTGTGCAAAAAATGGTCCTGAAGAAGCTCACCGATGAATAAAAGCAAAGGAGAATCAAAGTCAAGACACTTTGGAGCAGCAAGATGATGTTTTGAGCTATGTTATCACTGGTGAGAAAATGTGTGTGCCAATACAACCCTGAAACAGGATCAAAATGCACAATAGAAGTCAGCCAATTCTTCACGACCAAACAAGTTCTGTCAGACCAAAGAAAGAGTCAAAACCATGTTGCTAATGTTTTTTGATTCAAAGAGACTATTCATTATAGATCCATACCAACTGGACAGTTAACCAAGTTTACTATTTGGAAGTGCTGAAAAGGCTGCATGAAAAAGCCAAAAAACAACTTAAACATTTCACCAACAACTTATGGCTCTTGCATCATGACAATGTACCAGCTCATGGAGCACTGCCTGTGAGGAAGTTTTTAGCCAGTGAACAAGTAACTGTATTGGAACACCCTCCCTACTCACCTAATCTGGTCTCCAATCACATACTTTTTTACCTGAAGATAAATATCGAAAGGAAAGCATCTTGATGAGATTTAGGCCATCAAGGGTAATACAACAACAGCGCTGATGGCTATTCCAAAAAAGTTTCAAAATAGCTTTGAAGAGTGGATTAGGCACTGGTGTTGGTGCATAGCTTCATAAGGGGAGTACTTTAAAGGTGACCATAGTGATACTCAGCAGTGAGATATATTCTGCTTTTTCTAGGATGTGTTTGCAAACTAATTGTCAGTCCTCGTATTTAACGTTGAAATATAAAATAAATTCTCTTCTCATGGTTGATTTCTCTACCAGCTCAGGACAAAATCAATGACTCCTTTATCATGATACTGTTCTTTATGCCTCACATCCTAATTTGTATTCAATTATTTGTTCATGTCTAAACTTGAGGGCAAGTGCTTATTGTATTTATTGATTTTGTCTTCACCAGGCAGGTGTTTATAATACATGTAAGGTTTCAGTGAATGCTCATCTTATAGTGGTCATTTTTTTTGTAGAGCACAGACTTATTTGCCCTAAACTTTGCTGTCAAGTGCTATGTAGGGCATCTAAGATGTGAATGTTTGAAAACATTCCATGAACACTCACCTACTGGGTGTTCTTCCACAATGCAGGGCAATCTACTGCTCAATTCCTCCTGCAAATCTTCAACAAGACGGTAAATGATTTTGTGAAGTTTAATTTTTACTCCTTTTTTTGCAGCGGACTTCTGGATAACATTGTCTGCATTCACATTAAAGCCATATATAACACCTGGCAAGCAGAAATACAATCAATAAAGTAATAGAGATTGTATTACAATCATTTATTTGTCTCTCAAATAGATCCTCAAATCTAAATTTTTATTTCCTTCTTTGTAAATTAAATAGAAATTGCAATTAGGGGAAATGAGAAATTCTATGATTTTTTTCTCACCAAAACTAGTCAATTTTCATATTAATTAAAGAGAATCTTATATAAATTGAATTGTGGCTTGTTTAACAAGAAAAATTTCTTCCCCCCCTTTTTTTCTTTTTTTAAGCCTATAGCACCCCGTATTCCCAGGCAGTCTCCCAACCAGGTACTAATGAAGCCTGACCCTGTTTAGCTTCTGAGATTAAACAAGTTTGGGTCTGTTCAGGTGGCCACAGACAGGAAAATTTCCTTATGATTTAAAATGTATTCATTTAGGAAACATCATTTTAAGTGCCCATAAGTACAAGGTAGTATGCTAAATAAAACTTTGATTTTCCTATCAGAGAAATAAGAAACTGGCCAACCAGGGTGAATCTCAGTACTTTGGGAGTCCAATAAGGTAGGATCACTTGAGGCTAGGAGTTTGAGACCACCAACCTAGGCAACATAGTAAGACCCTGTTTCTATTTAAAAAATAAGAAAAATTAGCTGAGCATGGTGGGTCATGTCTGTAGTCTTAGCTACTTGCAGCCCTAAGGCAGGAGGACCACAGTTACCATAAACTATGCCACTGCACTCCAGCCTGGGTGACAGAGACCCTATCTCTAGAAAAAGAGAAAACAAAAACTGATAAGGTCTGAAATATTATTACTGTATTTTTGTAACAACCCTATCATTTAAATTATAATCTTACTGCCTACAAGATTTATGCTTTATACTTAGGTAGTCAGATGGTGAAAAGATATACAAAAATAATGACTTAAAGAGGTATAGAGGGATATAGGGTTTTAAGGGGTAAAGTTCATTAGTTATTTTAAGAAGTAAAAGAAATTACGTGGGGCCAACCATTTTACCAAAGAATACATTACCTATTTAACTGCAAATACTTAAGGACAAAAAAAAAAAAACAAAAGCAAAACATTCTTGCCTTAAAAAAAATTACCCAAACAGTTTAATCAAAAGAAAAACACAATCACCTCGAAAATCTTGTCATTAAGAAATCATCCAATACTTTCTACATCATATAGCACAATGCAAGGCCAGACAGTGCCTAACAAATACTTTAAATAAATCAGTATTACTGAAACTACCTTTTTGATAATAGAGGTAAATTTTAATCAAGTCAGGTTATAAAGTACCTCCTTCTTAAATGATTCATTAATCATTCAATAATGTTGGCCCTTTCCCAAGTGTAGCACCTACAGTGACAGTCATGAGACCCCTTTGTAAGTCCAACCAATAAAGATAGTACCTTGCCTTCTAAGTATTTAAAACTAATAGAAGCCTTTGATCTAAAAAGATATAATTACTCAAATCAATTTAAGGTGAGAAGTGGGGGAATGAAGAGGAGAGGGGAGGAAGGAGGGGGATGATGGGTGTGCTCTCACTTAATGGGCACAATGTTAGGATGTACAGACACCTCTTGGGGGTGGGACATAATTATAAAAGGGACTCTATCTAACAAATGTAAATATCATAACCTAATTCTTTGTGCCCTCAAATTAACCTGAAACAATAAAAATTTAAAAAATAAAATAAATATAAATAAATAAAAAGATATTATTTATAAGCTTAATCAATTAACTAAAATAGATACCCAAAAGTAAAAAATGAAGGCAAGAACTAAAGAGGCTAATTATATAGTGTTAGAAGCATTCTGAAATTTAAATTAATGAAAAATACAGAGAACCAACCTTGGGTTGGGTAGGAAACTGGGAGGAGAGGAAGAGGGAACAGTAATGTTGCTTAGGAAAAAGATCAAGGGCCAGGGGTGGTAGGTAGTTCACGCCTGTAATCCCAGCACTCTGGGAGACCGAAGCAGGTGGATTGCCTGAGCTCACAGGTTTGAGACCAGCCTGAGGTAGAGTGAGACCCCCATCTCTAAAAATAGTGGGGCGTTGTGGCAGGCGCCTATAGTCCCAGCTACTTGGGAGGCTGAGGTAAGAGAATTGCTTAAGCCCAAGAGTTTGAGTTTGCTGTGAGCTGTGACACCATAGCACTCTACAAAAAGCGACAGAGATTCTGTCTCAAAAAAAAAAAAAAAAGAAAAAAGATCAAGGATTACCAGGTCTTGAAATAGTTCCCAAGCCTGCAGTACAGCACAAGTGGAGCGAAGGCAGCAATGCTGCACATCCCATTCTGTCTCGACTGCTAGCTGGGCGTGGACTACGTGGAAGGTGACCCTGACGGTAGTGAATGGCAGGTACAACAGAGCAAGCAACCAAAGATGGAAGCAGACGGCTCACAGAGTCATCTGGAGCAGTGGTCCCCAACATTTTTGGCAGCAGGGACCGGTTTCGTGAAGGACAATTCTTCCATGGCTGGGGTTGGGGGAGCACTGACAGGACCTGGAATTCAGGTGTTGATGCACACGATGGGGAGCTGTACGTACAGATGCCTCTTCACCCGCTGTACGGCCCAATTCCTATCAGGCCAGTCCATGGTTGGGGGACTGTAGAGCTAGAGAGCACAGTTTAACAAATAAGAAATGGAATCCTTACCATCAAATGTTTCAGCAAGGTTAACATCATTTTCACTAACATCACCCACTCCAAAATGTACTAAATCCAGTTCACACTCGTGTGAAGCATCGTAGGTATCCATGAGGTTCAAAATGGCCTCAACAGAGCCATCGACATCACCTAAATGCAGCAAAAATGTAAGATTTTTGGTTTTTACAGTTAGACATTCAGCAGAAACAAAAATGACAATAACCTATTGAAAACTATGATGGGAATGGCATTTACCGCTCAATCCACTTAATAAAGTATAATGAGCCATTTACAACATAATCAGTAAGAAATAGGTTGGCCAAGAAAATCTGTCCCAAAGTACTAAAGTAATTTTCCCTTAAACCAATTAAAGGCCCAAACCAATTATGAGAATAAGGAAATATATATATTTGAAGAATGAGTTATAAAGTAAAATCTTTTAAAAAGGCACCTTTAATTATTACAGGAAGTATATTTGAATCTCTTTCTATTTTCTCTTTTGGCTTTAAGGGCTTTTGCTCTTTTCTCTCTAGATACTTTATAAATGATCTCTCCTTCCAGTGCAAAGTGCCATACTTCTCACGGGCTTGCCGATGTGCTTCTTGGTGTTCCTTTCGCTTTTCTTCTATTGTTTTCAGATCCTCTTTATTTTTCTCCTGTTCTTGTTCATATATCCTCCAGTCAACAACTTCACGTGCCCTTGGCTTTACAGGAGGAAAACTGGCATTACTTAATGAAGTAAACACCAATAACTGCTGAGTAAAGGCTCTGTATTTCCCCCGTTATGAAATGAACTGAACTCATGTATGAAACTACCAATTGTCTAAGTTTCAAGAAATGTGTAGAATTTTTTTTTTTTATTGAGACAGAGTCTCACTTTATTGCCCTCAGTAGAGTGCCGTGGCGTCACACAGCTCACAGCAACCTCCAACTCCTGGCTTTAGGCTATTCTCTTGCCTCAGACTCCCGAGTAGCTGGGACTACAGGCGCCCACCACAACGCCTGGCTATTTTTTTGTTGCAGTTTGGCCGGGCAGGGCTTGAACCTGCCACCCTCAGTATATGGGGCCGGCACCCTACCCACTGAGCCACAGGTGCCGCCTGAATTGTGTATAATTTTTAACAGGGAGCTTTGTATATAATTGAAATGATTTGATTAAAAAATCTCAAATTAGGCCAGGCATGGTGGCTAAGGCCTGTAATCCGACCACTCTGGGAGGTCGAGGCAGGTGAAATGCCTGAGCTCACAGGTTTGAGAAATAGCTGGGCTATGGCTAAAAATGCCCACGTTATGAAGGGCACCTATAGTCCCAGCTACTTGGGAGGCTGAGGCAAGAATCTGAGGTTGCTGAGAACTATGACACTGTAGGACTCTACCCAGGGCAACAAAGTGAGACTCTGTCTCAAAAACAAAAACAAAAAAACTTGAATTAAAAAGAAATAATTCTATGGTCCAATTCTAAAACAGTGTAACTGGCCCCCTCACTGCCCCTTACAATTTATAACTGTTTGTTAACATTAGTACACTTCTGTGGATAACATCACAGCAGACTGATACTTAATTTTTTTTTCCTTTTTTTGAGACAGAATCTAACTCTGTTGCCCAGGTTAGAGTACCATGGAGTCAGCCTAGCTCATAGCAACCTCAAACTCCTGGGCTCAAGCAATCCTCCTGCCTCAGCCTCCCAAGTAGCTGGGATTACAGTCATGTGCCACCATTCCCAGCTAATATTTTCTAATTTTAGTAGAGGAGGGATCTCACTCTTGCTCAAACTAGTTTCAAACTCCTGGGTTCAAGGGATCCTCCTGCCTCAGCCTCCCAGAGTGCTTAGGATTACAGGGGTGAGCCACCACACCTAGCCTGATATTTAAAATCATTATATCATATCTAATATATAGGAATTAATCTTGATGTACCTCAGATTCTACTTCAAGAATTTCATCTCCTGCAGAAGGAAGGTCTCTCCAGCCTATAATTCCCACTGGCATGCTGGGATAGGCCTCATTGATTATTTTTCCATTTTCATCAAACATTAAACGCACTTTTGCCCAACACTTTCCAGCAACCAGAACTGAGCCTTTCCTCAGAGTTCCTCTTTGAATTATAGCTGTAGTAACAGGACTAGAATGAAAATAAAAGTATGTATTTTTAAGGCAATAATCAGGATGTAATTGTTCCTTCTTAAGTAGAGCTAAGATATCTTTATGAAGTTTAAATACATATAAACATATACATACATACACACACAAGGGTTAATTCTAACACTTCTCCACTTCCCAAACATCTTATAAAAACATTTCAAAGCTGGCAGGGTGGTGCATCTCTGTAGTCCCACCTACTAGGAAGGTTTACTTGAGCCCAGAAGTCCAAGACCTGCAAGACCTCATCTCTGGAAAAAAGAAATTGAAATTTTCTTCACAATAACCAAGAGGTAGAAACAACCCACATATCCCTAATAAGATCAATGGACATTTTATCCAAAGAAAATGTAGTATAAACAAACAAGGAAATCTTATGCAGCCTTAAAAAGGAAGGAAATCCTATCATATGCAACAACGTGGATAAACCTCCAGGACATTATGCTAAGTGAAATAAATCAGTCACAAATGGGCAAATATTGTATAATTTCAATCATATGAAGTATCTAAAGTAGTCAAAATCACAAAAACAGAAAATAGAGAGTTGCCAAGGGTGAGGGAAGGGTGAGGGGGAATCAGTGTTTAATGACAGTTTCAGTCTTGAAAGATGAAAAAGTTCCAGAGATCTGTTACATACCGATATGAACATATTTAACACTGCTACACTACACACTTAAATGTGGTTAACACAGTCATTTTTTTTTTTGAAGAGACGGGTCTCACTATGATGTCTGGGCTGGTTTCAACTCCTGGACGCAAGCAACCTCCTGCTTCAGCCTCCTAAGTAGCTGGGATTACAGGCTCAGGTCACTGTGCCCAGCTTAACATGGTAAATTTAATGTTACATGTTTCTCACCACAAGAAAAAAAATGGCAAAAAAAAAAAAAAAAAAAAAATTTCTTGTAAAGTTATGCTAAGAGAAGGAGCAGGGAGCAAAATGTTCTGAGAGTCCTAATCTACTTTCTATCCCATTCTGTGTGTCAACTAAGAAATTGCTCACAGTTGTTACAGGTTATAAAACAGAAAATCTCTCTTGCTGATAGGAAAATTCAAGAAGAGAACCCCATCTCAAAGACCTTCCTAAATATCCTAGTAATGGGTGAGGTCATAAAAAATTTATAAACCTTAACATGTAACTATTGGTATTACCTTCCAATATATGTTTATCTATGAGGCTTTACCAATTCAGTCAAGTCAGTAGGGGAAAAAAAACAAACAAATTGAATGAACTACTTAGGTCATCTAAATATGACTACTAGATGTATACAGATAGTTGCTATGGTCTACCGATAATAAGTAAATTTTTGTGTTCTCTGTGGTGGTACAATAAAATACTTTTCAAAAACAAATGCTTTGAACTAACAATAACCTGTAATAAAAATGTTATTGGACAATCAGGTCACAAAAACCATAAAACAAAATTACTGAAAAGCAAGCATTTTAATAGTCCTACCCTCTTCCTTTGTCTGTGAAAGACTCTATTACCGTTCCTTCCACTGGACCAGTGGGATCGGCTTTCAATTCCAATATCTCTGCGAGAGCAATTGTTGCTTCTGCCAAAGCCATCAGATTCTCACCCTTTAATAATAACAAAGATTGTTAATACTCATTAATAAATATTATCTGTGAATCTAAATACCAGGGTCAGAAAGTCAAATAATCTTTAACAGTTATATTATATTAATCTTTGACAGTTATATTATACTTTTCTCTTTAAGCATTAAAAAGTTGAATTATCCAATTTAACAAAGGGAGGGAGAAGGGGATAAAAAAAAAAGAAGGAAGGGAGGGAGGGAGAAGACAGATCAAGAAAACTTGACCCAGGGACAGGACTTCCAAGGAACAAGTGCCTGTTTTTTTTTTTTAAAGGAAGGCCACTGGTGGTGCTTGTTAATATCTTTTCATAAACAAATGCTCCATACATTTACCTTCTCCTCCACCTATCTCTACAATTGCATTTTCTTCCTTGCGCTAACTTTCTCCCCCACCCCCAGAATTCCAATGCTTTTATTGCATGGAGCCGATTAGAACTAATACAAGTGAGCCAGGAGGAGACTATAGACAATACTGTAGAAGGTTTATCTTTAGAAAGCCAAGTTCTCAAATTTGCAACTCTCAGTTGGCCAGAGATTCACTGTGTGAATCCAAACTAATTTATCTCTTTATTTCTTGCTTTAAAAAAAAAAATAATAATATAGCTCTCACAAACTTTCTTAATGATGCCACTTAACACTTGAAGTTCTATCTGAACAAACTTTTATATCTATTATTTATTTGATCTACTCAAGAATCCTGTAAAGTAACTCAAACATTAGTTCCCGTTGTTAGATAAATGAGGAGGAAAAGCACTGACTAGACCCAGGCTCTAAGCCATATGTACTACCTGTAATCACCCAGCTATGCAGCCTTGAAAAATCACTTCACCTCCCTCAATCTCCTTTTTTCAACCATAAATTGAAGGAGCTTCTTTTACCTTTCATGATCTATGTTTGGTATGCTCTCTAGGGCTACAAGACCACAAAGTTGGTTAACCAGTGATGGAAGTAGGACTGATAGGTAAAGGATTTCTCCACCCTCCACGTCAGCTAAGGGATTTCTCACAGTTGTTACCAGAGTATAAAACAATAGGCAACTGTAAAAAAAAATACTGACAAAATACTCTGTTTACCCACCTTCTTATTACTAGTATTTATTCCAGTCTATAAAATGCTACACCAAAGGGTAAAGCTGGGGCTGTTTCTTTACAAGAAATAATCCTCTATATCTTGGAAAAGTAGGCCTCATCTAATCACCCTGCCACTATCTTCCAATTCCCTCCATTCCCTAGGAATCATCTCTGCCATGCTTCCAAATATGACTGAGAAGCTTTACATCTTCTACTTATTTGATATATCTGGGCAGAAACGGTGGTCAAGTCTTCAAGTATTTCAATCTTACTGTAGTTAAGTTTGCCATCTGGCTTTCACAGTACAATAACAATTGAGCTACTGTGAAAAGAGCAACAAAGGAAGGTAGCATTTTATGAATGTCACACGAAAAGAGGCTCTGTTTTACTACTAATGGAGGCATAATTTCTAAGCTTTTTAAATAAATTCAGGAAAAGTAAAGATGAAATGTGATTTAATTGGAGGAAGATGGTTAAGTACAGCATCATTCATTCTGTGAATAATCAGGGGAGAAAAGTCTGTACCATAAACTGTGAAATATGGCAAGGATGGACAAAAAATTATTACTTAACAGCAGCCTTTGTAGGATAAGATAATTGGAAATTGCTGATATGAGTCAAGTACTGAGCCTCCTTGGTGTTTTTTTAATCTAAGAAAGAATAATTGGTAATTCTTTTTTTTTTTTTTTTTTTTTGAGACAGAGCCTCAAGCTGTTGCGCTGGGTAGAGTGCTATGGCATCACAGCTCACAGCAACCTCCAAGTCCTAGGCTCAAGCGATTCTCCTGCCTCCACCTCCCAAGTAGCCAGGACTACAGGCACCTGCCACAACATCTGGCTATTTTTTGGTTGCAGCCGTCATTGTTGTTTGGCGGCCCGGGCTGGATTTGAACCCGCCAGCTCAGGTGTATGTGGTTGGCATCTTAGCCACTTGAGCCACAGGCACCGAGCCAGAATAATTGGTAATTCTAAAAAAAAATGGAATTCATCATAAATAACATTTGTCTCAAAAATGAATAAATAAATAAATAAAGAGTCTCACTTTGTTGCCCTTGGTAGAGTGCTATGGCACCACAGCTCACAGCAACCTCAAACTCTTGAGCATAAGTGATTCTCTTGCCTTCCAAGTAGCTGGGACTACAGGCACCTGCCACAACACCTCGGCTATTTTTTGGTTGCAGTTCTCATTGTTGTTTTAGCAGGCCCGGGCTAGGTTTGAACCCGCCAGCCCTGGTGTATGTGGCCAGCGTCCTTCTTACTGAGCTTTGGGCACCGAGCCATAAATAACATTTATGATGTTTAAAACCTATAGCAATTTCACCCATAGAAACAGTCAGTCAACCAATAACAAAATCAAGTCAAATATTTAATCTCTGTCTCAATGAAATTTCTGTATAAATCTCTCCTAAATGCCCCAAAGCCTATTCCATTGTTTTTCACTTACAAGAGGCACGGAATATAAGCACTTTTCATTACCAACTGGACTTCATTTCTACTTAACACAGTCTTTAGCCTACTATTACCCTGTCCCCACATCATTCACCATTTAGTCTCCTCATTCTAAGTATTTCATAATAAAAGCATTATTTTTTGATCCAACTCCCCAACTCCCCACTGATCAGTTACATGTAACTGTGAACTGGTAACTAAAATCCCTGAGCCAAACCAGGATGATAATATCTTTGCCTAGTACCCACAAAGTTTTTTTAAAACAACACAAATTCTTTCTGTCAAAGTGTTCTTAACGTGCTGTGTGCATAACGTAGTGTGTTCCCAACACAGCACGTTCGTCTCTGAGGAGCCCGCACTTACCCTAAGTGCAGAGATGTGCACTGCTTGAACATCACCTCCATAATCTTCACACACCACGTCATAAACCAGCAACTCTTTTTTCACTTTTTCAGGGTCAGCCTCAGCTTTGTCACATTTGTTTATAGCAAGCACAATAGGAACTGAAAGAGACCGAGTGAAGGAGAGTGCAAATGATGACACTTTAAATTCCAGATATTCACAGTGAAATAAGTACACCAACCTCTTCTGGCTTTCTCTTTACTCGGTGGATGTTATTTATCTAAAAGAGAATTTACAATTGTAGTACTTAGTTTTCTTTTCTTTTTTTTTTTTTGAGACAAGAGTCTCATTTTGTTGCCCTCAGTACAGTGCTATAACGTCACAGCTCACAGCAACCTCAAACTCTTGGGCTCAAGCAATCCTCTTTTTTATTTTTTTTAGAGATAGAGTCTCACTTTATCATCCTTGGTAGAGTGCCGTGACATCACAGCTCACAGCAATCTCCAACTCCTGGGCTTAGGCAATTTTCTTGCCTCAGCCTCCTGAGTAGCTGGGATGGGGTTTGAACCCGCCACCCTTGGTATATGGGGCCAGCGCCCTACCCACTGAGGCACAGGCGCCACCCTCAAGAGATCCTCTGAACTCAACCTCCGGAGTAGCTGGAATGACAGGCACATGCCACAACACCTGGCTATTTTTAGAGATGAGGTATTGGTCTGGCCTAGGCTGGTCTTGAACCTGTGAGCTCAGGCAATCCACCAGCCTCGTCCTCTCAGAGTGCTAGGATTACAGGCGTGAGCCACCATGTCCAGCCAATACTTAGTTTCAAGCCAGGATGAAACATTGATTTTTCACAAATCAACTAAATAAAGCCTGGAAAGAAGAGGCAAATGATTAGAATCTTCTAAAGCATTTTTTCTGGAGATTACCTCCAAAGTAAATTACTGACTGATCTTGCTTTTAGTTTTAAGGATATACATTTTTTCACTCCAAAATGTTACTTTTTTGAACATCTCAGATGCCTTTTCTTAATTCAGAATCTGGTTATAATTACAAGGTTTAAAAAAAAAAACTTCTTAAAATTAATTTTCTTTCTTTTTTTTTTTTTTTTAGGAAAAGGGTCATTGTAACTTCCAATTCTTGGGCTCAAGAGATCCTCCTGCCTCAGATTCCTAAGTAGCTGGGACTACAGGTGCACACTCCCACACCTGGCTAATTAAAAAAATTTTTTTTATAGAGATAGGTTCTTGCTATGTTGCTTAGGCTAGTCTTAAACTTCAGGCCTCAAGTGATCTCCTACTTCAGCCTACCAAAAAGCTGGGATTATAGGCATGAACCACTGTGTTCAACCTCTATAAATGGTTACTTAATGAAATGACTAAATAATCTACTTGTCATTTCTAGGCATACCCTCTCTTTAGAGAAATCACACAAAATTCTAAGAAGTAATTCTCTGGTGGCTGGGCACGGTGGCTCATACATTCTGGGATGCCAAGGCAGGTGGATCACTTGAGCTTAGGAGTCCAAGACCCGCCTGAGCAAGAGCAAGATACCATCTCTAAAAAGTAGCCGGGCGTTGTAGCGGGCACCTATAGTCCCAGCTACTGAAGAGGCTGAGGCAAAAGGATATTGTGGGCCCAACACTTTGAGGTTGCTGTGAGCTGTATGTGCAAAGCCAGATATAATGGATTTATTCTATCTCAACCAACTGCTTTGTTACAGGATCCCTGGAAAATTTGTCCCTCTTCTTTTTGCCACGTACTGCTTAGAAGCATTCCTTGCCTGCCATGTACTCCCTAAAATCACTGAAAACAGAGAACACCACATAAAAGCAGTATTTTTTTTTTTTTTTTTTGTAGTTTTTATTGCCCTCGGTAGAGTGTCGTAGCATCACAGCTCACAGCAACCTCCAGCTCCTGGGCTTAGGTGATTCTCTTGCCTCAGCTTCCCTGGTAGCTGGGACCACAGGCGTCCACCACAACACCTGGCTATGTTTTTGTTGCAGTTTGGCCGGGGCTGGGTTTGAACCCACCACCCTTGGTATATGGGGTCAGCGCCCCACTCACTGAGCCACAGGTGCCACCCTTGTTTTTTTTTGACAGAGTTTTGCTTCGATGCCCTTGGTAGAGTGCCGTGGTGTCATAGCTCACAGTAACCTCAAACTCCCAAGCTCAGGCAATCCACCCACCTCGGCCTCCCAGAGTGTTAGGATTATAGGTGTGAGCCACTGCGCCTGGCCTTATAAAGGCAGTTTTGAGGAATTAAAAAAGGAAAGTAACACTAGAACCTAGAAGATCCAGATTACACATGCAGACATGTTGCAAATTAGCTGCAGAATCTATCATTGGGGAGAGTTCTGGCCAATCTGGGTCTTAGTTTCCATGTTGTAAGATGAACGAACTAAACTAGTTCAGTAATTTTCAACCTTTTTTCCTTGCTAACAAACCTAGGGGAAATATGACACACTCCATCAGGTACATTTTGTGGGGTAGATGTAGGATCACAGTAGAATGAGAATGAATATACAGAGTATGTGTATGTGTGGTGTTTACTATCATAATATTTAAATAAAGAAAATCAAGTTATTTTCTAAAAGTTTTAATTTTATACCTTTGATAAAATAAGAACTTATTTTAAAAAGATGAAGAGAAAGTTTCTTTTAGAGTATTTCAGATAATAAATGAACTAGGGGTGGCACCTGTGGCTCAAAGGAGTAGGGCGCTGGCCCCATATACCGGAGGTGGAGGGTTCAAACCCAGCCCTGGCCAAAAACTGCAAAAAAAATAAAAATAAAAATAAATGAATAAGGAATAACAGAATATCACCACTAAGCAAGTCCTCATGAATTCAGGTGATAGGTACATAGGAGATCATTATTCTATTTTTACTTTTATATCTGTTTACATTTTCCATGATAAAAAGTTTTTATCATAGAAGTCATAGTAGAAGAAGGACTGTACTTATGGTCACAAGTTCCAAATTGAATCCCACTACACTCTTCCTATTAGTTAAAAGTGTGTAAGAAAACAATTATACTATCTTTGAGGTTTATCTGTAAAACAGGTATAATAATCCTGGAACTGCTGAGACGATTAAGAGAGTTACATATAAATGACCCCAAAACTTTGACTTTCCATGAGATACTTAAAAAAAGAAAAAGCAACTTCCTTCCTGATGTCAGCCACACAGTACCTTGAGCATCTTTTGCATGCTGAATAGATTCTACAGTTTGTTTCATCACACCATCATCTGCAGCTACAACCAATATGACAATGTCAGTGACTTGAGCACCTCTGGCTCTCATTGCTGAGAAGGCAGCATGTCCTGGAGTATCAAGAAAAGTTATCTTTTCCCCAGAAGGCAGAGAGACTGTGGAAACAAAATCCAAGAACACCAAGGACTCAAATATGTATTTCCTTAATACAAAGGAACATATGTGACATTATCAAACATAGACAATAATTCTTTAAAATCATTTTATTCCTTCCATTAATCTCAATCAGAACAACCCAGATCATCATTTCACAATGAGAAGCAATAAAATACCAGTTAGACCTTTAAGATATTTTCATGTAATAATTTCAAACTAAAACTCTTCACATTTCTAGAATATAACTACTTTCACAAATGCACCTACTGGCATCTATTCTGGAGAGAGAAGAGACCAACAGGTATATAGGCAGCAGAACACACTGCACAACTGCCTTGAGTCACAGAAAGGCAATTTAGTATAGAATTAGTAGCCAGAATTCGAATCCAACAACCCGAGTTTAAATCCTGGCTTAGCCTCTTAATAGTTACGTACTTTGGGCAAGTTACTTAACCCAAAGCAGTCTCACCTCATTATCTGTAAATAGGAATATCAATACCTACCTCACGAGGTTGCTGGGAACATAAAAATGATAAAGCATATAAGGTGCTCAGCACAGTGCTGGGCACATGCTAAGTGCTCAGTAAATTATACTGTTACTTAATTATTATTAGCAACATTATCACAACCTAGTTTGGAGACTATATAAATGTAATTAATCAGTGAAAAGTTTTAGGTTCTATTTAAATAAAAGAATGAGCTAGTATTAAAAGGTAACAATTTTCTTCTTACAGAAAGTATAACATAACCTTTATTATTAGTAACTCATTCTACATTTCATTAAACCAATGGCTGTTAAGCATTAGCTTTCCTTTTACTTTCAATTTGTATAGTAAACATTATGACATTTGGTTTAAGAAAATAAAAGTGAGGTTCCCAAGCACATTGTAAGGTAATTTGTGTTCATACCAAGAAAGGCACCAATGTGCTGAGTGATGCCTCCAGCTTCCATTGCTGCCACTTGAGTTTTTCGAAGTTTGTCAAGTAACGTCGTTTTCCCATGATCAACATGGCCCATTATAGTAACAACTGGGGACCTTGGGGTTAATAAAGCTGGATCTGCCTGGGGCCTACAATTAACAGCAAAGGAGTTTCATTTCTTAAATATCAGAAACATTGTATAACTTGTGAACTGGTTCAGTTATCCCTGTGTGCTACCATTAATGATAAAACCCAATATTCAGCTTTGATTAAACTTTACTATATTCCCCTTCTATACGTATAATGACTTATGACAGAATATTTAATGACTGCCTACCTACAGCTGGCACTTCATAAATGAGCAGAATTGTATCACATTTAAAAAGTTTTAAATTCAGACCAATGTGTCCACTCAGCAAACTAAGAAAAATTATCCTTAAGAGTTTTAAAATAACCTGAATATGATGTTTGAAGCACTTCAGTGAAGTTTATTCTATACTCACACATTATTTTAATTACGAAAGAAAGTTTAAGGTACTCTTTCCATTAAAAAGTATATATAGAATATGTGGTTTCCCTCCCCCAATATACATGGTTAACTTTTACCTTCTTACAGCATCTTTATTTTCTCTGACTTTGTCTTGTTTTAATTTGCTCCATTTTAACTTCATCCCTGCCTTCTTTAGCACTTCTTTGATCCAGACGTCATCTAAATGTGAGTCTGCGTCTAGTGAATCTACATCAATAGCAGTGTTCAATAAAGCTTCATATATGTAATCTGGTTGGAATAAAATAAAACATTTTAGGATCATGAATTAAAATGCTCAAGAAAGTGACCTTTACTAACAAATATCTATATAAACAGCACACTCAACAAAAAGAATAACTATGTAAACTCTGTTTCTCTAATGTTAATAAATCATGAAGATGCTAAAAAAATTTTAATTCTCTAAAATGTGCATTTATATTAACTGACACTTTGCATACTCATATTTTAAATGTTTATGTACCATCTCTAAACCATTTGAATCATTAATAAAACATCAAATTGCATATTGCACAAATTTAGTATTGAGTAGGTCATGATAATCTATTTCTTTGAAAACTCGTAGCCATATGTGTCATGCATATACAAACGTGTGTGCATATATACAGTAAATTCTCATTATTTGGAATAGATATGTTGCCCGAGGAGAAGTAGAAGGCTGAGGTCCTACAAGGCTCTAGCCACATTTCATCAAGTGATCAATATCTAGCTGGGTGAGGTAGTTCATGCCTGTAATACTAGCACTCTGGAGGCCAAAGCAGGTGGATAGCTTGAGATCAGGAGTTCGAGACCAGTCTGAGCAAAAGCAAGACCCTGTCTCTAAAAAAAATAGCCGGGTACTGTGGTAGGCACCTGTAGTCCCTGCTCCTGGGGATGCTGAAGAGAGAGGATCTCTTGAGCCCAAGAGTTTGAGGTTGCTGTGAGCTATGACACCACAGCACTCAAGCCTAGGGCAACTGAGCGAGACTCTGTCTCAAAAAATAAATTAAAAAAAGTGATCAATATCTAATCTTGTTTCATGTGTTTCTGTTTAAGATATTTAAAAATATCCATCTCATTGTTTCACTAATGTTGGACTCATGGCTAGCAGCACTGTAACTCATGTGTGAGGGAGCTTATTCCTGACATAAATTAGAAGCACTGGGCAGCACTTCAGCACTACACATAGGGGCCATTGTAAATAAGAGAATCACCAAAAAAATGCATGAAAATGTGAAAAGCATGGCACTAAACAGATCACAAAAAGGACACTTGTTTAGAATATGTGTATAGTGTCACCTTGTTCAACCCCAGCAGGAACATGCACACCAGGCAATTCCAATTTTTCACTCCTCTGCACATGTCTAATAGTAACTGCAAAAGCACCCTGGGTATAAATTTTGGAGCTATAAATACATTTTAGTGAGTAGGTGAACTTGTAAACACATAATCCATGAATAACAAAGATCAACAAACATACACACAAACAGGATGTATCTAAGAATACACATACACACAATTTATTTACTTGCTTGCATATCTATTTAAGATGTCCAAAAAGTCTTAAAGTACAGAAAAAATATTTACTTATTCTTTTTCATTTCATTTAAAATGCTTTGTTTTAATCTCAGTCATATCTCCCTGTGGATGATAAATAAATGTATCTGTGACAACAATGAAATAAGTACTTTTATGGTTCTTTTATTTCTACTTTTAATTATTATTAGGTATTATTATTATTATTGCTCTATTGCTCAGGCTGGAGTGCAGTGGAGCAATAATAGCTCACTGAAACTTCTAACTCCCGTGTTGTGTGAAGTACGCATGAGGCGATGTCGCAGAGTATAAGCTTGCATATGAAACGTCAGAGAATAAGGAAAGCTACCGCTCTCTCAGGCCTGTAACCAAGATTCTTTACTTTACCAAAGCTTATATAGGCAATACTGCAAGTACACACTATTAATCAATAATCTTGTGACTCAAACCACAAATTACCCAGGCCTCTTACAGGTCTACTGATTAACCGATAACCACTTCACTAACTTTACCTAAAATTATCCTTACACCACCTAATTAAAACAAAACAACAAAACAGAACTCTGAGGGAGAAAGAAAATTGAATGCTTGACCTTTAACAGACCATCTGGAGGAAGTCATCCATCTTTAAGGAGTAGTCAGGAAATTCCTGAGATATACAGAAATCTGCTTGCAAGCCCTGCCTCCTACGTGACCAGGTTACTAGCCACTATGGAGTTCTATCCAGGCCTTTTCCTTCATAGGTCCCAAAGACTTCAAACTTATACCCACAGAATTAATCTGTATGAAGGCTTTTCGCCTATACTCCTAGGCTCAAGCAATCCTCCTGCTTCAGCTTCCTGAGTATTATGACTACAGTGTGCACCACCACAATAAGCTTATTTTTTAATGATTTTGTAGAGATAAAAGTCCTTGCTTGTTATCCAGGCTGGTGTCAAACTCCTGGCCTCAAGTGATCCTCCCACCTTAGCCTCCCAAAGTGTTGAGATTACAAGCATGAGCCACCACACCCAGTCTAAAAATATATTTAAAGAGTAGGTATGAGGCTGGGTGCAGTGGCTCATGCTTGTAATCCTAGTACTCTGGGAGGCCAAGGTAGTTGGACTGCTTGAGCTCAGGAGTTTGAGACCAGCCTGAGCAAGAGTAAGACTCTGACTCTACTAAAAAAAAAAAACAAAAAAACCCAGGTGGTAGTGCCTGTGACTCAAAGGGGTAGGGCACCGGCCCCATATGCTGGAGGTGGTGGGTTCAAACCCAGCCCTGGCCAAAAACTACAAAAAAAAGAAAAAAAGAAAGAAAGAAATACTAGTCAGATGTGGTGCATACCTGTAGTCCCATCTACTGGGGAGGCTGAGGCAAGAGGATAACCTGAGCCAAAAAGACTGAGGTTGCTGTGAGCTATGCTGATGCTGCAGCACTTTATCCAAGGCAACACTCTGTCTCAAAAAAAAAAAAGAGTAGGTATGAAAGAAAGGCATCCTAAGGTAAGCAGATCATTATACTAAAAGAACATTATATTTGGTGGCCTCTAGGAGGCTGAGGTGGGAGGACAGCTTGAGGTCAGGAGTTCCAGACAAGACAGAGCAAGAATGAGACTCCATCTCTACCAAAAACAGAAAAATTTGGTAGGTATAGTGGCACCTGTAGTCCCAGATACTCATGAGGATAAGGCAGGAGGATCGCTTGAGCCCAAGACTTTGAGGTTACTATGAGCTATGATGATACCACTGTACTCTACCCAGGGTAACAAAGCAAGATATTGCCTCAAAAAAAAAAAAAAGAAAGAAAAAGAAAGAAAATGACAATCTTATGTTCCTATAATCACTATATGTATATAAAAACAGTATTATACATGTTAAAAGTTATAGTTATAACTGCAACAGTTTCTTTGCTGACCTACTGATACTGTCAAAATAAGTGAAAAAAGGCATTCAAAAACTATGAAAAAACAAAAGGAAAGTAAATGAGTATAAATATAGCTTCTCAGTCCAAAAAACATTCTTTGGACTTACTCTAACAGTATACAAAATTTGTGAGAAAGAAAGATTAATCCAGATTAAGAAAACCTTTCCCACTTTTATTGAAAGTAAAATCTTGGAGAACTACACTTGGCAGAGTCAAGAAACTAGGGCTTGCAACTTGAAGTAAAAAAACTGGAATGACTTAATATCTTTTTAAAGTGCCAGTCTAGTTTTTACTCTTCAATGCAGATAAAATCTCACTGCAGATAAAATTCTAGGTCTTTCATGTTCCCATATTTTTCCTTATAAGATTATCTGGCTCACCTGTGTTTTTTTCCATTGCCCGGGCCAGCTCCTCAACAGTCATTCCAATCCATACTTCCACCTCCTTTTTAGATTTTGTTGAAGATAACTGAGATTTCCATGGTCTTTCTTCCTATTAAAAAGTCAGAACATATAAACAAGAAGAAAAATATTAAGTGACAATTCAGATTTATTCCAGAATACTTACCATAATCACAGCTATAAACACTCTCATAAATAGTCAAACCTTAGATTAAAATAAGAAATCCTGCATCCCTAATTCACTGTTATTCATTGATGTCCAAATACTCAAATCTATCAGCATTACCACACAACTAACAGTAACTTCCCTTCCTTGCAAACATCTATTGCCTGGAGTATATATAGCATTAAGTAATAGTAAATATTCTATAAATCATAAATGGATTTCTATTCATAGTTCCTGGCACTTTCATCTCATACCAAATAATATAATAACTGATAGAAATCTTTAACTACCTTCTTTGTTCCTAGAAGCCTATATGGAAATAAAGTAGCCCCGATGAGCACATCTATCTGCAAGGGTCGGGCATACAGCGGAGCTGTCCACATTGGGCAAGCAGGCGAAAATCCATGCCTCCACTGTGCTAATGTTCTTCTCTGACCCAGGCTATGCAGCTCCCTACCAATAGTGTGAAATCGTAGCAAATTCTCCAACTTTAGTAGCTTCTGGTTCATGTTTCTCCTAGAAAAAAGGTTTTAAAATATTTCAGTTAATATGTAAACGAACTTAGCAAATATCAATCGGATGTTTACCACATACAAAGCACTGTGCTAGGAACCAGAGTTACAACAATGAAAAACCTAAAAAACAACAACAACAACAACAACAACAACAACAAAGATGAAAAACCTGTCCCTACCCTGAAAGAGCTCACAGTATAGTCAGAGAGATGGAATTCCATACCAAATACTCTCTAGATAAGTGTTTTTCAATCTTTTTTTATCTCAGGGCACACCTGAACCTATAAACTTCTGTGCATACTTAAATTACGTTGATACAAAAAAAGAATAAAAAAAAATATACTTACTGTGCTTTGAACTTCTTTCGAAAATAATTTAATTCATAATCTTTAAAAATTTTTATGGCACACCGGTTAAAAATCACTGTCATACATAATAACTATTATTATCGTTAATGTTACTATATTAGAAATGAAATATAATAACAAACATTATAAAATGCTCTTTTTTGACTCTTGAAACATCAACTAACCAAATCACAGCTAGTGATTTTTTTTGTTTTAGTTCAAACAGAGTCTCACTGGGGTTGAGAGCCATGGCGTCATTATAGTTTACAGCAACCACAAACTCTTGAGTTCAAGTGATCCTCATGCCTCAGCCTCCTGAGTAGCTGGGGTGCCCACCACAATAAAAATATGGCCTTTTAGATTCTTCAATATAAAGTTTCTTTTACTCAATACTTGGAATTAACATTTTTTTAATTTTTTTATTTTTATTTTCTTTTGAGACAGTCTCACTATGTTGTCCTCAGTAGAGTGCTATGGCATCACAGCTCACAACAACCTCAAACTCTTGGGCTTAAGAGATTCGTTTGTCTCAGCCTCCCAAGTAGATGAGACTATAGGCACTCACTACACGCCCAGCTATTTTTTATTGCAATTGTCATTGTTGTTTAGTTGGCCTGGGCCAATTTCAAACCCACCAGCCTTGGTGTATGTGGCTGGTGCCATAATCACTGAGCCTGAAAACAACTTTAGTTGACAAGTTAATGTGTATCTTTTCAACCCTTTTCTTTGAGTTTGTATCTATTTTACTGAGAAAAATAAAGCCATATTGTATTTTCTTCTATAAATTTTCCACTAAAGAATATGAGTACTGTTTTATATAATTAAATATTACAGTTGGCCCTCCATATCTGTGGGTTCCTCATCCACAGATTCAAACAAGTATGGAAGGAAAATTTTAAAAAACAAAAACTGGGTGGTTGCATCTATACTGAACATGTAGACTTTTTTTTCTTGTCATTAAATAATACATTGTAATAATGTATTATGTATAATTAGTGTATCATTATATGTAAATAATACATTGTATTAGGTATTACAAATAATCTAGAGATGATTTTTAAGTATACAGGGTATATGTACGTTATATGCAAATACTACACCATTTGATAGAGAACACTTGACCATCTGTTATTTTGGTAAGGTGAAGGGTCCTAGAACCAATCTGCATGGATACAATGGAGATTCTTCAACATTACAAATAAGAAGAATAAAATTCATGAAATATTTCAATATGTTTACCCTAACCACATAAATCTTCCTTGAACAAAACCCTAAACTTTTACAAAGGCTTAAAAAAATTTTAATCATTTGTCTCATAATATGGCATTTCTACAATATCCTTATATTTTATATATATAAATAATTTATATATATTATATACCATTTATATATAAATATACATGTATTCACATTTTCTGCTAAATATTCCTTAAAAGTATTCTCAAATGACAGTAGTTATTTGATGTCACCAAAGAATTGAGGCTCTGGGCAAGTGAGCTTTGCTAGATAGCTGGACATTAAATTAGAAATCAAATATATTTCAGGCTTGGCGCCTGTAGCTCAGCGGCTATGGCACTAGTCACATACACCAGAGCTGGCAGGTTCGAATCCAGCCCAGGCCTGCCAAACAACAACTATAACCAAAAAATAGCCGGGCGTTGTGGCCGGTGCCTATAGTCCCAGCTACTTGGGAGGCTGAGGCAAGAGAATCACTTAAAGCCCAAGTGTTTGAGGTTCCTGTGAGCTGTGACGCCACAGCACTCTACCAAGGGTGACAAAGTAAGACTCCGTCTAAAAAATAAATTGTATTTCTTTCTTTTTTTTTTTTTTTTGAGACAGAGCCTCAAGTTGAATATTTTTTAAAAGAAAAGAAACAATAACTGAAAAAGGCACAGTACAATGAAAATTGTACCTGACTCAGCAATAAAAGAACCCTGGTTGGACACCATCTCTGACATATGCCAGCAAGTGTTATCTTGATTAAACTACTTGTTTCCTATGGGTCTCATTTTCCTGATCTCAATACAAAGAAATTAAAAATGTTTGAATATCTGTCCTTTGTACTACAAGGCTATGAGGAAAAAGTGGGATGAGGTATATACTTTATCATTAGCTATTTTAAAACCATACCACATGCTGTTTAGTGGTGGCTTATGTACTTGGAGAATTCACTGCTTATAAATTGAAAATATTTACGAGTCACTATCTTGTTTATTATTGTATAATTCCAAGGTTTTTTTGTGTGTGTTTAACCATTTTGCCATAAAAGATTTATTCAATTAAAAATGAAAAGAAGGCTGGGTACAGCAGCTCAGGGTTGTAATCCTAGCACTTTGGGAGGAGGCAGGTGGGCTACTTGAGCTCAGGAGTTTCAGACCAGCCTGAACAAGAATAAGACCCTCTCTCCACTGGGGCAAAAAAAAAAAAAAAAAAAAAAAAATTTTCATATATATATATGAAAAAATCAGCAAGCTGTTGAGGCAGGCGCCTGTAGTCCCAGCTACACAAAAGGCTGAGGCAAGAGAAACTCTTGAGACCAAGAGTTTGAGGACGCTGTAAGCTAAGGCCGGGTCATGAGTCAAATCCTAGCACTTTGAGAGGCCAAGGTGGGGCCATCATTTGACTCCAGGAGTTCCAAACCAACCTGGGCAACATAGGGAGCCCTCCTCTCTACAACAAATAAGTAGCCAGGCACTGTGGCATGTACCTGTAGTCCAGATGGGGCAGAAGCATCACTTGAGCCCAGGAGTTTGCAGCTGCAGTGAGGTCTAATTGCTGCTACTTGTACTCCAGCCCAGGTGACAAAGCCAGATCCTGTCTAAAAAAAAAAAAAAGAAAGAAACAGAAAAAGAAAAAAATAATTCAAGGCTGGGCACAGTGGCTCATGCCTGTAACCCTAGCACTCTGGGAGCTGAGGCAGGTGGATTGCCTGAGCTCACAGGTTCCAGACCAGCCTAGGCAAGGATGAAACCTTGTGTCTAAAAATAGCCAGGTGTTGTGGGTGGGCGCCTGTAGTCCCAGATACTGAGGAAGCTGAGGCAAGAGGATCTCTTGAGCCCAAGAGTTTGAAGGTGCTGTGAGCTATGACGCCACAGCACTCTACTAAGGGCGACAAAGTGAGACTCTCAAGAAAAGAAAAAATCGGCCAAGCCTGATGGCTCATGCCTATAATCCTAGCACTCTAGGAGGCCAAGGCCCAAAGATCCTGTGAGCTCAGGAGTTGAAAACCAGCCTGAGCAAGACCGAGACACCGCCTCCACTAAAAACAGAAAAATTAGCTGGGCATAGTCATGGACCCCTGTAGTCCCAGCTACTGGGGAAGCTGAGGCAGGAGGATCATTTGAGCCCAAGAGTTTGAGGTTGCTGTGAGCTATGATGACACCACAACAATCTACACAACAATCTACAACACAACAATCTAGCTTAGGAGATAGAGTGAACTCTGTCTCACAAAAAAAAAAAAAAAAAAAAAAAAAAAATTCATTCAATAGTAACCAAGCATTTACACTTGTTAAACACTTCAAGAACATCTCCTATAAAAAAATCTTACTATCTGTGCCCCTGGACTATGGAATTAAGAGTGCTCAGGAAGCAGTAGATTCATTTGGAAATCATTTTTAAATGAATTTGAAACAAGATTAGACAAGGACACAAATAAATGGAGAGGAAGAAAGGATCCAACAGTTAATCAAAGCACAGATATGTAACTGAGGCAGAAACACAAAACATCAGGCACACCAGGGGCAATAACTCAAATGTCAAAACTGGAAGGTACCTTAGTTGTTACTTATTCCAAGCCTCTCGTTTTACAAAAATGATATCTGGAATCCAGAGGGGTTATAAAAAATTCTCCAATGTCGCTAGTTAATAACAATCAGGCTAGAACCCAGGCTTCCTGGCTCCCAGTTCAGTGTTGTCTCATCAAGAAATCGGGGAGGGGGGGGAGGAGAAGGATTTTGTAAATCTCGTAGTTGCGTTAGTGTTAACGTCTGGTTTGTTAAGAGTTGGAAGCTTTGGAATTTATCTGAAAGGTAAAAATAAGTCATTGTAGAAAAATTATGGATCTGGTGTGGCTTCTCCTTAAACCTAAGTCCTGAGAGCCGTGGGCTCACCCGCGCAGGAGCCCAGCGCTTCTGGAGGACGATGCACATGCTTTCGGGAATGCCCAATGCTGGGACTAAATGCACCTTGGAAGGGCTACCCAACACGCAAGGTTTAAGAAGTCGCGTCATTTGTACCACTGACACCTTGGACCAAACAACACACGCCACCCGGACAATCCTGGCTAAGGGACCCCACTCACTTAGCTCATACATAAGTCCACGGGCGCCTGAATTCTCAGCCCAGCCTGAGAACACCTTCCGGACCCGGAGATCAGTCTGCCGTTCAGTCCGTCCCCTAAGTGTCCCCCCACGGGCTTCCGGTCCCACCGGAAGAGGTTCTTCCCGAACTCCGCCTGGCTGAAGTCGCAGTCAATGATGGGGCTCTCTTGAGGTGTACACCCTGCAGCACGCGCGGGGGCATAGGTGCAGTTTCACCCCGGGGCTTCCTCCCTTCTTCGCAGCGCGTGGTTAATCGCCTCTGCGAGTCCCTTTTGTTTCTAGGAGGCAAATTATTTCTCTGGGGCGATGAGCGGTGGCTCACGCTTGTAATCCTAGCACTCCGGGAGGCCTAGGCAGGTGGATTGCTTGAGCTCAGGAGTTCAAGACCAGCCTAAGCAAGAATGAGACCTTGTCTCTATTAAAAACGGAAAAACTAGATAAACATTATGGTGGATCCCTGTATTCCCAGCTACTTGGGAGGCTGACGTAAGAGAATCTCGAGCCCAATAGTTTGAGGTTGCTGTGAGCTATGATGCCACATAACTCGAACCAAGGTGACAGAGACTCTGTCTCCTAAGTAAATAGATAAATTTATTAAGTTACAGTGGAAAACAACAAACTGGACTGATAACTCACTGATGGGCATAGTATACGCATTTTCTGTCAAAGGAAAACATTTTTGTCCCAAATAGGCAAACATCTATTCAGCATCTTTGCTACATGCGGAATAGTACTATAAGTGGCTGTTTAAAGTTAGAACTTGCTTGAGGTTTCAGTGAGCTATGATCATACTACTGAGTCCAACCTGGGTTGCAGAGTGAGATCTTGTCTCTAAAAAAATAATAATAAAATTAGAATTCATTCTTTGGTTTTCTTTATCTGACCTCTGTCACAGTGTTATGCTTTCATGTTAACAGGTCTATTCAGATGCAATCTTAACTTTGCCAACAGTCACAGATGTGTCTTTTCACTGCTTTCCCCCCCCCCCCCCCATACACAGACAGTGCGCATGGTGTTTTGGACCACACTGTCCAGATCAGATCTCTTCCATCAAGACTTGTATATACCTAACTAACTGCTTTAAAGGAAAAAAAAAAAAAAAATAGCTGCTTACACTAGTTTCAGGTTCTCAACTATATAACTCCTTAATATTTTCATACCTTCTCTGAACTAACACACTTGGTAGGTGGGGAGGGGTGAGGGATTCAGATTCCTGATTTGTTCACATGCCAGCTCCAGAAATACTGGTCTAGATAGGTATGGTGGATCAGTGTATTCCAAGCACTTTGGGAGGCTGCGGTAGGAGGATCACTTGAGGCCAGGAGTTTAAGGCCAACCTAAGCAATATAGCAGGACCCCATTTCTAAAAATAAAAAATCATCCAGATACTGTGGTATATGCCTGTGGAGGCCAAGGTGGCAGGATCATTTGAGTCCAGGCATTTAAGGTTGCAGTGAGCTATAAATATGATCTCACCACTATACTTCAGCCTGGGTGACAGAGCAAGACCCTGTCTCTAAAAAAGAAAAATAAAGTTCTGGGTAACGTTCTTACCACTCTCCCTAGATCTAGGTGGTCTGTCTCTAGTGCTATTTTTTGATGTCCAAACCCTTTCACAGTAATATAGAACCCCCCAAATTTTCTTAAAATTAAAAAAATTTTCTTGTGGTATCACTTAAAAAGTAATTTTATACTAGAAATTCTTTACAGCAGAATATAAATAATGATTTTTAGTTCCATTAATTAAGTATAGAATATTAATATATAAAGATTTGGAAAATAGAACATTCACTTAAATTGATGAAATCTTCCTGGAAGGCAATCCAACTATATATATATATATACATATATGTATATATATATATATATGTATTTATATATATATATATGTATGTATGTATATATATATATATATATATATATATATATATAAACGGTGGGCCATGCACGGTGGCTCATGCCTATAATCCTAGCACTCTGGGAGGCTGAGGAGGGAGAATAGCTTGAGCTCACAAGTTGGAGACCAGTCTGAGCAAAAGTGAGACACCCCCCCCCTCCCGTCTCTACTGAAAAATAGAAAAACTGAGGCAAGAGGATTGCTTGAGCCCAAGAGTTGGAGGTTGCTGTGAGATACAATGCCACGGCACTTTATCCTGGACAGCAGCTTGAGACTGTTTAAAAAAAAAAAATGTATAAACTGTGTAACTTTGAAGATTCTTGGGATTCATTTTAAGGAATAAATACTTTTGGAAATATATATACATATAGCAATGTAGACATTGATCATAGCCTTCTTTCAAATATGGAAATTTAGGAAATGACTTACATTTATGTCATTGGACATTGGACATCTCCAAATTTGGTGTTAGGTCCATAAATGTAATACTATTTATATAGCCATTATACTAACGTAGGTCCATTGACATGGAAAGATGCTTATTAGGTGAATAAAGAAAAGCATATCTAAAAAAAAAAAAAAAAAAAAAACCGAAAAGTAGATCTTAAAATGTAATGTTGTATAATTCTGTCTTGATCAAATAAATTAGAAATAAACAATGTACACTATATATGCAATTTGTATATGCCTTTGATTTTAATTTTTTTATTTTTATTTATTTATTTATTTATTGAGACAGAGTCTGACTATGTCGCCCTCGGTAGAGCGCAGTGGCATCACAGCTGACAGCAACCTCAAACTCTTGGGCTTACGCGATTCTCTAGCCTCTTGCCTCGGAGAATCAAGTAGCTGGGACTACAGGCGCCCGCCACAATGCCCAGCTATTTTTCTGTTGTTGTTGCACTCCAGCCAGGTACAAACCTGCCAGCCTCAGTGTATGTGACCGGCACCCTACCTACTGAGCTACGGGCACCACCCAATTTTAATTTTTTTTTTTGTATGTTTTATGTGTGCCTTGATTATTTTTACAATCAACGTGTATGTTTTTAAATTTAATCTTTATTTTTAACATAATTTTAAAACATTAAAAAATTAATATATGTCACTTCCCCTGTAGCCCTTCTCCAGCTTTCTCCTATGTCTTCTCAGGTACCGACACAGAACTATAAGCAGTATTCAGAAGTGGCTGTTTTCGGTTTCTGTTACAATACCCTTTCTTTTTTTTTTTTTTATTGTTAAATCATAGCTGTGTACATTAGTGCTACAATACCCTTTTTAATGATCCCAAATATTTGTGGGTCTTTGTGCCTGAACGAGCAATTTGAGTCAGATTGCTGATTGCTTCCTTTCTGAATTTTGGTAATAGCCAATCAACTCAAGTGAGGAGTGCTAAGATAGCAGAAAACTAAAGAAAAGTTGAGTTGTGATTGGCACAGCTAATTACTCCTGGAATAACAAAAACTGCAGGAAGGCTCGGAGCCCGTAGCTCAGTGAATAGGGCGCCGGCCACATGCACCGGGGCTGGCGGGTTTGAACCTGGCCGGAGTCTGCTAAACAATGACAACTAAAAAATGTCCGGGCGTCGTTTTGGGCGCCTGTAGTCCCAGCTACTCGGGAAGGTGAGGTAAGAGAATCACTTCAGCCCAAGAGTTGGAGGTTGCTGTGAGCTGTGATGATACGCACTCTACTGAGGGCTATATAATGAGACTCTGCCTCAAAAAAGAAAAGGAGGGGCGGTGCCTGTGGCTCAACGGAGTAAGGCGCTGGTCCCATATGCCAGAGGTGGCTGGTTCAAACCCAGCCCCAGCCAAAAAGCTGCAAAAAAAAAAAAAAAAAAAAAAGGAAAGTAAAGAAGGAAGAAAGGAAAGAAGGAAGGAAAACGAAGAAGAGAGGGGAAGGGAGGGAGGGAGGGAGGGAGGGAGAGAAAGAGAAAGAAAAGAAAAACTCAGAAAAGGTAAAATGTGAAATAATTTACAAATTAAAGTTGAAAAGCTTCAGAATGATAGGGATCTTGGCGCCCTCTACACTGAGAGGCTATGTTGCTGCCGTGGGTTTCACTGTTTACACAGAAGATGTGTTGACGTAAGAAACTTAAAAGTGGGGCTAGAAGGGCTGGACGCCGTCGGCGCCTAGCGCTAGCGGGGTGCCACGGAGGGCCCCCGCACGTCTTCCCAAGCCCGCCCCTCCCGCGGATGACGCCATCGGCGCGCCCCGCCTCCGACAGGCGGCGCTGCGCGGGCCGTGCGCTGAGCTTCCGGCGCCGCCGAGCACAGCGCAGGCGCTTCCTCCCCGGGCGTGGGCTTTGCGGCCGCGTCCTCTCTCACGCTGCCTGCCACGACGGCGGCGGCAGCATGGCGGGCACGGAGTTACGGACGGCGCTTGAGCAGCGGCTTAGCGCCCTGGCCATCCGCACAGAGGTGGTGGAGCACCCCGAGGTGAGGTTCCCGCCCTAAGCCGCGGGACAGCCCTGGTCGGAGGGATGGGCTGCGCTGCTGCGCCAGGCTCGGCAGCTAAGAACGGGTGCCGGGTAGAAACGAAGCTACAGGAGGATTTCCCGGGTCCCAAGCGTGCGAAAGAGGCTCGACAGAGACAGCCCAGGCCTCTCATCTTGGGTCTGTGAGGTTATTGCAACGAAACCTTTCCTCTTGGGAGTGATTTGATTACATCCATGTTAAGAACTAGTGCAGCATATGGAGAACAGCATCTTAAACCAGTCTGGGGTGTTGGTCAGCTTGTCGACTTTATGCGTACATAAAATAAGTTGCCAAGCTGCAAGCTCTCTGTTCACTGGCTGCGATGTCATCGGGCACCTCACATAAGCAGAATACCAAGGTTCAAGTTTTTAGTTTGATCAGGAGTCAAAACTAACCTTTGCAGCATTGCAGGAATCACCACCAACCCCAAAAGCGGTTACTAAAGTGTTCATCCCCGTATTTTCATAAATTTAACGTGTTTTAGCGTATTGTGATGTGAAATTTATTTGTAAATGTTTCACAGAACCATTGTATCATTGGAGTAGTGTTGGGGCATAAGTTTACCTAAGGCTTTTGTGACAGTTAATGGCTGTATTATAGTGATCTTCAGAGTAGAGAAAGATTTTAGAAGTATTCATTTTACAAATAAAACATCAAAAATTTTTTTCTTGCGTTCCTACCCCCATGTTGTCATATACTCTCTCCTTTCTCTACTTGTGTGTATTGCCAGCTGTCCTGATATTCTGTATCTATTAGTCCAGGTTCTTATTTCCTGCTTCCTCAGAGTCCCCATGGTTACATATTTGTAGAGTGATGGTTGTCACATGGTTTGGATGTAATCGAATACTAAGGAGTAGGGGTCAAGGGCTGCTGTAAACATCAATATCCAAAGCTTAAGGTTAAAAATAAAAGAGAGCTCCGGCATCACTTTGGAATAGAAAACTGGCCTAACAGAAACTGCCTGAGGTCCTAAAATGAGGAACTGAGATAGCAAGGTATTAATTATATTTGGGCCAGGCAGGGTGGCTTATACCTGTAACCCTTTGGAAGGTCAAGGCAGGAGGATTACCTAAAGCCGGGAGTTCAAGACCAGCCTATGCAATACACCAAGACTCAGTACCTACAAAAAATAATTTTAAAAAATTAGCTGGGTGTGGTGGCACAAACCTGTAGTCCTAGCCAATTGGGAGACTGAGGCAGGAGAATGAATGGCTTGAGCCCAGGAGTTGGAGGTTACATGAGTTATTATCGAGCCACTTTACACTCCAGTCTGGGTGATACAGCAAGATGGTCTCAATTAAAAAAAAAAAAAAAACAAAAACAGTTCACAAGTTCGAGACCAGCCTGAGCTAGAGTGAGCCCCTCACCTCCCACTAAAAAATAGAAATACTAGACAGCTACTTGGGAAGCTGAGGCAAGAGAATTGCTTGAGCCCAAGAGTTTGAGGTTTCTGTGAGCTTTGATGCCACAACATTCTACTGGGGGCAAGAAAGTGAGACTCTGTCTGAAAAAAAAAAACCCCAAAACCCAAATTAAAAATAATTATTTGGTGCGGCACCTGTGGCTAAATGATTAGGACACTGGCCCCATATGCTGAGGGTGGCAGGTTCAAACCCGGGCCCGGCCAAACTGCAACAAAAAAATGGCCAGGTGTTGTGGCTGGCACCTGTGATCCCAGCTACTGGGGAGGCTGAGGCAAGAGAATCGCCTAAGCCCAAAAGCTGGAGGTTGCTGTGAGCTGTGATGTCAGGGCACTATACCAAGGGCAACAAAGTGAGACTTTGTCTTTAAAAAAAAAAAATAATAATAATAATTATTATTTGGTAATGGGTTGGAGATAGGTTTCTACCAGTAAAATTTAGGGCACTGAGTACTACACCTAACCTTTTTAACCCAGCAAGCAAATACATGTAAGTGTGTATGTATTTATAGGCGTATTTGTTTTTAAACTTCTCATTATGTGATATTTTATAGGTATTTACAGTTGAAGAAATGATGCCACATGTCCAGCATTTGAAAGGAGCACATAGTAAGAACTTATTTCTTAAAGATAAAAAGAAGAAAAGCTATTGGCTGGTGACGGTTCTTCATGATAGGCAAATTAATCTAAATGAGCTTGCCAAGCAGTTAGGTGTTGGGAGTGGAAATCTTCGGTTTGCTGATGAAACATCCATGCTAGAAAAACTGAAAGTTGGTCAAGGCTGTGTCACACCCTTGGCACTCTTCTGTGATGATGGAAATGTGAAATTTGTTCTGGATTCAGCTTTTCTGGAAGGTGGACATGAAAAGGTATACTTTCATCCAATGACCAATGCTGCAACAATGGGATTGAGCCCTGAAGACTTTCTCACCTTTGTGAAGAAGACAGGACATGATCCCATAATACTAAATTTTGATAAAAACAATTAATTGGGCAAATGTTTATAATAAATTTATTTTTGAAAACTGTTTTTCTTATAATTTATAAAAGGCATTGAAAGTGTTAATATTTAGTATGTTCGATTTGGTGACTTATCTTAATCACTTTAGGAGGAATATGGTATTTAATCTTAAAATAGTTCTTTTTGAGAGTCTTGCTCTGGCACCTGGGTAGAGTACAGAGGTGTTATCATAGCTCAGTGCAATCAGAGTGAGTCCTGGGCTCAAGTGATCCTCTTGCCTCAACTTCCTAAAATAGGTGGAACTGCAGGCGTGTGCCATGGGACGTGGCTAATTCTTCTACTTTTCGTAGTGACTAGGTCTCCCTCTTGTTCAGGCTGGTCTCAAATTGCTGGGCTCAAGCAATCCCCCCTCAGCCTTCCAGAGTGCTACAATTACAGAGGAGAGCCACTGAGCTTTTAAAAAGATGCTTTGAAGTAGTTTTAGTCATTTCAGAGATTCAGCTCCCCATTTCTACAACAATTGCTCATTATAGAAATGATTTCAACAATTAATCCTCTGTGAGTAACTACCTTACATCTTTTTGTTTCTGCAGTTTTTGCTCGGGGCTGGGCTTGAACCTGCCACCTCTGGCATATGGGGCTGGCGCCCTACTCCTTTGAGCCACAGGTGCCGCCCTACATCTTTAGGGTACTTCTTGTGCTTGAAAAAAGCAAGTTGCAAAATGGTATATAAAACTATTATGTGTGATAGTATACATAAAGGGTGGGAAATCAAAAGGCACATAGAGGCTTGGCATTTGTAGCTCAGCAGCTAGGGTGCCGGCCACATATACTGGAGCTGGCGAGTTCGAATCCAGCCTAGGCCTGCCAAACAACAATGACAACTATAACCAAAAAATAGCTGGGCATTGTGGCAGGTGTCTGTAGTCCCAGCTACCTGGGAGGCTGAGGCAAGACAATCGCTTAAGACCAAGAGTTTGAAGTTGCTGTGAGCTGTGATGGCATAGAACCCTACGGAGGGTGACATAGACTGTCTCAAAGGAAAAAAAAAATAGAAATGTATTAAATTGTTAGTGGGCTTGGCACCCCTGTTCAGTGGTTAGGGTGCCAGCCACATGCACCAGGGCTGGTGGGTTCGAACCCAGCCCAGGCCCGCTAAACAGCAATGACAACTACAACAAAAAAATAGCCGGGCATTATGGCGGGTGCCTGTAGTCCCAGCTACTTGGGAGGCTGAGGCAAGAGAATCACTTAAGCCCAAGAGTTTGAGGTTGCTGTGAGCTGTGACTCCAATGGCACTCTACTGAGGGCACATAGACTCTGTCTCAAAAACGAACAAAAACTGGATAACCATCCCCAAAAGGAGAACAGCAGTTCTGCTAAAAGCTGAAAATAAATAAATAAAAATAAATAAATTGTTGATAGTGGTTATTTTGAGAAAGTAGAGATTAAGAATTCCCACAAGGAAGATTTTTTTTTTTTCTTTTTTTGAGACAGTCCTGCTCCATGCCCTAGGCTAGAGCGCAGGATCATCATCACAGCTCATGAAACCTTGAAACTCACAGGCTCAAGTGATCTTCCTGCCTTAGTCTCTATATACAAGAAGTACTCTATAGGACTAGAGGAAGGTACCACCACATGCTAAATTTTAAAAAAACTTTTGTAGAGACAGGGTTTTGTACCCAATCTGGTCTCAAACACCTGGCCTCGAGCCATCTTCCTGCTCTGACCTCCCAGAGTACTGGAATTGATGGGTGTGAATGACTGTGCCCAGGCTTGTCCCCTCCCAAGATACTTAAAAATACAGGCATGGGCAAAAACTTTGTATTGGGTGTTTGTTTTTAAAGCAATGATTTTTTCTTTAAGTTAGGAATAAGTTAATCGACTGTGTATAAAAATAGAGCTTTACAAAATTTTAAGTCTAGAAAAGCCACTAGGGGTAGAAAATATTATTAAAACTACATTTTAAAACTCAATTGTGGAATGTACACTTTGCCATTAAAAAGGATTTGTTTAGTCTTTGTTCAGAGATTAGAAATGTGAACATACTTGTACAAATTTCTTCTGACTTCTGGGCTTTTATCACCTTTCAATTATGACCACTGAAACAGTATAAAACCCCAGGGAAAAATCTAAGGCAGTGGTTCTCAACCTTCCTGATGCCATGGCCCTTTAATAATACAGTACCTGTGGGTCGCGACCCACAGGTTGAGAACCACTGATCTAGGGTCATTTGTCATATAGGAACTATTTCAAAAGTCTGATATATTTCTTTCACCTCCCTTAGCGAGGATGGGGAACTTGTAGCCTTGGTCTTCTTGAGTGTGGCCTTCTGACTGAATCAAAATTTTATAGAACAAATCCTTTAATTATTTTTACTATTTATTTCATTTATTTTTAGAACAAATCCTTTTAATAAAAGGATTTCTGTGAACCTTGGATTCAGTTGAGGGGCTGCACTTAGGGATCTGGTGGCCTACGTGCCCTTGAGACCATAGGTTTTCCTCCCCTGTGGATGGTGGTCATGAAATTTCTCATATTTTCCTCTAGTACAATCAAATGGGATATTCTTTTTTTTTTTTTTTTGAGACAGAGTCTCACTTTGTTCCCCTGGTAGAGTGCTGTAGCAAGCATCATAGCTCACAGCAACCTCAAACTTGGACTCAAGCTATCCTCCTGCCTCAGCCTCTGTAGTAGCTAAGAGTACAGGCACCTGCCACAACACTTGGCTATTATTATTATTATTATTATTTTTTTTTTTTTTTAAGAGATAGGGCCTAACTCTTGCTCAGGCTGGTCTTCAAGTGAGCTCACGCAATCCACCCACCTCAGCCTTCCAGAGTGCTGGGATTACAGGTATGAGCTACCGCACCATGCCTCAAATGGGATATTCTTAAAAGAACATTTTCCTAAGCTGATCACTAAAAAAAAAATTTGCACTTGGCAGGGATAATTGTACTTAATTTGTACCAGCATGTGTTACTAAAAGGCAAATATAATTACCTTATTTTAAAGGCTCCACGTTTTTACCTACTCTGTATAGGATCTCTAAGACAAAAAGATTATCTCAGGTTGCTTTGTATATAAAGTCTGTAAGTGAAAATAAGAGATTAATATATGTAGGCTATTAGTTTGTATTTAAACCTATTTTGGGATTGACAGAATTGACAGTGTCTCTTCTCTTTTCCCCCAAACCTCTAATACTTATCCCAAAATTAAAACCAAATGAACTAAACAAGGTTATAGGTTATGTCTGATGGTGGTTCTCCAGGGCAAAAGGAAAGGATAAAAGAATAGTACTTGCCTGAAAGGATATGTTACTTTTAAATGATTACTAACAACTTGTTATAAAAATCACCTCTTGGTTTTATTTTTGTATCAGCTTGATAAGTGAATATTAATTGAACTTAATGTTTTAAGGGGAAACAAAGTTAAAAATTAAAATGAAAAAATGTTTTTTAAAAGACATATCAACCAAACAATGATGTCTCTTTTGTTATGAGTTGGATGCCTGTGGCTGACATCAGGTATTGCCAAGTAATAAACATTTTGCCTTTCAACTATAAATCCCTAATTAGCATTAGTTTTAAAGGAAATGTTACAGATTTTATAATATTTGATTTGGTATTTAATAACAGTTGTAAGTACAATGGCAAACATTGAAAAAGAAAACCCGTAGTAGAAAAGAAAAAGAATTTAAAGTCAGGTTTTGTTGAAGGGTGTTGTAAGTGCAACTTTATCCATAAGCATTCCTTTTAAGGCATTTTCATTATCCACATATCACAACATGTACATCAAGGTTTATATTATAAAATGGGATCCTTTTGTATTACTCATTCAAGGCTTAAAGAAAAAAATACACCTTAAGATTAAGGGTAGCTGGAAAGAAAAACAGAAATTCACCACTTTTCCATAAAATGTAACTTAAGACACAAAAGTCAATTAGCATACGTTATTACTCCCCATTGTAATTTCAGATTAGGTACAGTATCTTTTTCTCTTCCAGACATAAACTGTTAAAACAGCACTAGCTGTAGTACTTCATTTTTGAGGTGGCTGCAGTTGTATAATATGCACAGTGATTTTTAAATAGGTTCTTACCATGTCTTGCATGAAAGGTGCTACATACAAACGTGTTTTGTGAAGTCTTTGGTAACCATCAATTCAAAAACTTGGACAAAACATTTCCACATGGCCAGATCTGAAGCACATTATTGTAGCTCTGAGCCAAAACTATTACCCTGTATACTGATATCTTCGGTTTCCTTAGGAGTTTGGGTGTTGCCTTAGAATAGAGTCAGATAATTAAATGCATGTCAGGCTCCAGTCATTTTCCAGTTGGCTTTACTATTTCGTTTGGCAGTAGCAGAAGTTTATCTAAGGGAAAAGAGTGACTTCCTATGAAGTTTCTTTCTGAAGGTATCTTGGAGAAAATAAAATATTCATGTGGTTATTATCCAGTCCTTTCTTGAAATGGTATGAAAAAAATGATGAATATAATTGAAGAGAAAGTGTATTTTTGCAGGCTCAATGTGTTCCCTGGTTGTCTCTTTAATTGCCCTTTCTCAGAGTCAACCTACTTGGCTTCAGTATTTTACAGGCTATCCTTCAACATTTTCTACTTGCAGTACTAATGTGCTTAACTCAGCAGGTTCACTATTTTAGGATATTAGTGTCCTGGAGAGGTAAGCTGTGTTATCATTCCCCTTCATTGGGCCTCCTCATGCTTATTAAATTTCGACTTTCAGTAATTGTTCTGGATGTATCCTAATTGTGCAAATTAGATGCTAGCTAATATAAATCTAAGTTGCCAACCTCATTTAGCTAATACATAATTTCTACATTTACTTTTGATTTATCCACCTAAAAATGAATTTACATTTTTACATGCAGTGGTCTCTCAATTGCCCTGATACCCATTACCAATATGATACTTGAATCTAGTCATGATGGAGAGAAAGATGTTTCATAGTTTAAAGAATCAGTTTTAAGTATTTCTGTTGTGCAAAATTTGTATTTTAGTAAGAATCCTTTGTATTTACATTTACATAGATAGCACCTTTCATCCAAGAATTTCAAGATTATTTAACTTTACAGCATTTGGTGGTAAAACCTCAGTTAATGGTGGAATTGAGTTAAATAAGTAAAAGTTATCTAAGTTCCACGTCAATTTCTGGCTAACTAAACATGCTATCTCTCTTTTTTACTAGTGGTCTTTTGGAAAGCAGATTATGAATGCAACATTGATCCTGGCCTGTTACAGAGAGACTGATTTTTCCCATGGCTAATGGGTTAGTGATGAAACACACAATTCGTTAACCACACACTATGGAATATGGAAATAATTATTCCAAAAAGTTTTGAGCTGGTAACGAAAGCCTAAGAAGTGTAATGTTAAAAAATAGTCAGTATCTTTTCATTTTAGATCTTAGAGATTACTCTGATATGTATGTGAAATAATGAATTTGCATTCATGAGTATCAGTGTATTTTTCTGGATTTGGTAAGAAAATAAAACTGTGATATAAAATTGGAACTACTAAAAAATTGATGTTTCCCTGGATTAACTAAAACTACTTTTTTGTGCTTCTTCCAAATATTTAAAGGTAACAAATGTGTACAAATGTTTCAAAAGTACCAATAACAGTTGTCAACTTTAATGTATTATAAAGGACAAAAACAGAAAAATTCTTATTAATAAAAATGATAACCTTAATAATAAATGAGCTCCTGGCAAAATACAGATTATAGTAAATTATTTACATTATTTTTGCCATAAGAAAACTTCTTAAGCAACAGTCAGCTCTCAAGTTAAAAAAACAAACACACATCCATAACCCAATACCAAAAAAGGGAAATGAGTTAAAACAGAAGAGCTTTATATTGGGAATGCCATTTGCTGGAAAACCATCTCACTAAAAAAATGTTTCAGAAAAACACTTCCATTACCTTGGATCCATGTATGAATGCTTAGTGCTGCTTAATAGGGAATATGGAAAGATTAATATCACTATAAATTTTTATAACTTCTATTTCATTATGGATCTTTTAGATTTATCTCATAAACTGAATTTCTTTTGAAGTACATCAAAATAATTGGCTTTAAGGAAAAAAAAGTACCAACACATGCAGTCTGCTAACCAAGTAAGGCTCTGACATGCCAAAACAATTTTCTCTGTATCTTGATATATAATACATTCCACAAAATACTACAGCATTTAATTTAGATTTATACAACTAAATATAAATGGCTAGATTTGGGCTAATATTTAGTAGAAGCATTAAGCCAAAAGATAAATCCATGAAACAAATGATGAAAAAAAGTAGATTGTTCTTGGTGTACTTCTTGGAACACTTGACCTTAAAACACTTGGTCCCTTAGCGAGAGAACGTTCTTTATTCAGTAGATCTTAACAGTACAATGTATAGTAAGGGCTAAAACCTTCTAAAAATTTTGGCAGTTGAATCCAGTAGTGCTCCTTGATTCAAGGAAGAAATGAAGGTTTGTATTTCTTGCCTGCTCTATTCACGAAGGATTGTTAAAAGTCTCCTTAAAGATTTTAAAAAATGATTCCTATAGTTGCTAGGTGTCTTGTTACTTCAGAAATAAAGGCTTCATACTGAGAAACTGAAGGACACTTTTCTCTCTGTATTTAGTTGGAAGGCAGAAAGAAGAAAGAAAATATAAGAAAAGCTTGAAGATAAGAGAGAGATAAAATACAGGGTAGCCACTCTAAGAACAGCATGCACCAGACAATTCTATGGGAACGAGAGTGTGACAGAAAAATCAGAGACAATTTTTTTTTGAGTGGCTCTTCAAAGACTAGGCATTTAATTTATTCCCATCAATTATCGAGAAAATTTGGGGGAACCTGTATTCCTATCACAAAAAGACTTCAAACTGAAAAAAGGAATTCCTTGAACACTACTCATTAGTCAAATTAAGTTTAAACAGAAAAAAATAATTTTAAAAGATTTGTTTTCTGCACTGACAGGTAAAATCTTATGGCAATCAACTAATCTTGCTTTACTAATAAGTAGGACAGAAAGTCAATGAATTAAGCAAGCATTATTTACAACTGTTAATGCAATGTGCATTTGTTCTCATACTTAATTTGGTTAGTTTGTATAAATGAGACAGATCTCATTTACATTTTAAGCAGGAAACTCACCACTTGGCCCACATGTCATGTAGTGGGATAAAAGAATTAGGAGCTTTGTTGCTCCCTTGACCTGCTTTTTGAATTTCTGCTTTCTTGTACTTTGTCCACATCTGCAGGAGAAAAGCATTTCATTTATTTAATCAAATGTTAAACATAATAAAATTCATGAAGATAAGAAACTAAAGAGCTGTCACTGAGTAGGGCAATGAGAAGGCAGCTGTAACTAGGAAATTAATCTGATAGATGTCTCAATATTTAAAGACTTATTATAAAGCTATAAATAATATTCTTAGAAAAGCTGTACCTTTTTAAAAAGTCTATATTTTGCTCTCTTACTATCAGATAGGCTTACTTAGTATGTTTATTTACTAAATAGGCACCATACAGTTTTGTTTTTTTTTAGAGACGGAGTCTCACTTTCTCGCCCTCGGTAGAGTGCCTTGGTGGCACAGCTCACAGCAACCTCCAGCTCTTGGGCTTAGGCGATTCTCTTGCCTCAGCCTCCTGAGTAGTTGTGACTACAGGCACCTGCCACAACGCCTGGCTATTTTTTTGCTGCAGTTTGCCCTGGGCCGGGTTTGAACTTGCCACCCTTGGTATATGGGACTGGCGCCCTACTCACTGAGCCACAGGTGCCGCCCCACCATACAGTTTTAAAATAAAAATAATCTTGCATGCAGCAGCAGAAACATCTGGCATGAAATATTTGTATTATTTTCTAAGAAAACCGGGGCTGAGCAATGTTTTAGGAAAATAATATACCTACTCACATTGATTATAGCTAAAATTGCTTTGGTCAAAGAAGACTCAATGCATGAGAGTATGTTTACGATGTTACACAAATCATACAGGTGTAATTTCTAGAAGCTAGGTCAGGAAAATTGAAACCTGTTCAGTTTCATCGTAAGTAAAATTACGGTACTAAATGTTCAGATAGTTTTTCAAAACATTTGTGAAGCTGTAGGATATTTATGCAGGTATCTTAGAGGAAATGAGGGCAGTGGTTTGAGTTAGAGTGGCTTTACTTTTGTTACTTTTTTTTTTTTTTTTTTTTGCAGTTTTTGGCCCGGGCTGGGTTTGAACTCTCTACCTCTGGCATATGGGGCCGGGTGTCCTACTCTGTTGAGCCACAGGCCCTGCCCCGGCTTTACTTTTATCTTAAAGGTTTTATTTGTTTTAATTTTGGGCATCTGTGTAAGATTTCACTTACAGAAAGTATTATGGTGACTTTTTTAAATGTTCGGGTAATATTGGCTCCATATGACTTCTAAGGTTTTTGCTACTGATAAAAATTTGATTCCAGGAGCTATGAAAAAATATAGGTAACAAACTAGGTTGTTTCGGGGGGAACTTTATGATTCCCCAACAGGTGTGGTTTCTGGAGGAAGTGTAGACCCTATTCTTGGTCAGTCCTAAGCACATATGGATATAGTATGTATCTGTTTTACATACAGACGCATACTTTTTGAAAACATGCTATATACAATACCTGTACCCTTTGAGTAGAAAATACTTCTTTAATTCTAATTCTGTAAAATAATCACTTGATTTTTAAAATAATAGAGTGATTTTTCAATGTATTTTGAATGACTATAGTTAATATTTTAAACAAAGTGTTATGGCCAGATTTATAGTATCTAAAAGGTTGAAAAAGCTGTTAAATAATTTTTGACTCAATATGGAAAATAAATGATACTAATAATTGACATTTGTGTCATATATGGTCCCCATCCAATCTGAGCTGTATCTACGATTATATTTTGCTAAGTTATAGAGAAAGAAAGGGAGAATATTAGCACCAAAAATATTTATAATGTTAGGACTAAGCAACAATTGACAATAAAATAGAATGACGTATTCATGCAGAAAGTACATTAAGTGGTACTAAAAAATATGAAAAATTTTTTACTTGTGTTCATTACCTGCACTAGAACCATTTTCAGTAACTGCTAGGAGAAAAAAATTGTAGTCAAAGACATAAATGGAAGGGGCCTAGTCTCCAAAATGATCTTGTATCAGTGTAAGAGGATACCTTAATCTACAAAGGATACAAATTTCATTAAGGAAAGATTCTGTAGAGAATTTTTCTTTGGTTCAATTACCAATAGCATAACATAATAACAAGTATAAAAAAGTTTCCTCCTCCCCATTTAGAAGTCACATTTCAAGACATTCCTTCAAGTGCCAGTCTGAATTATCAGCAATATTTAGGCTGAATCAAAATGGCAAAAACATTTCTAAGAGATCTGGATACACTCCTCCAGCAGTAAGTAAATAAGGGTTATACCGTTTTTTGTTTGTTTTTTTTTTTTAAATGTTCTGGAAGTTAGAGATTCAAATTTAGCTGATGGGCTTTAAAATTAAGTGTCATGAACACAGAAGGTTAATTTCATGACAGTGGAGTTAACAAATATTTTCTCTGTGTTACATATATTAGCCAAAGAGAGTTTGTATTTATAATCTAAAACTTATTCTACTAAAAGCATATTTTTTTTGTTTGAATGGTTACAGCCCTAATTTTACATTTTAGCACAGTATATTTTTTAAAATTCTGCTTTAAGGATATACATATACAATTTAATATTTATAGAAGTAACAATTTTCACCATTTTGTAGACTTGCTACCATTTTGGAATAGAAGTAAAAATAAAGATTTTCAACACAATGAATATGATTTGGTTTATTTCTTTTTGACTTCATATAAAAGAAAGAACTAGAAAACCTATTGTTAACTGCTTCCAAGTAAGTCATCTTGAAGGAAAGAACTCTTATATTGATTGGATGAAGGAAAGTTACAAAGAAAAAGAATTAATGCAAATGCTCCTAGGCATTATATAAATCACATTTAAATTTGATGAGGTTTTCTAGGAATAACACTAAATTTATGAGTATTGACAATGTTTTAAATCTGAACAATGTTTTATAAATTATGGGCATTAGTTAATATTTGCTATATAGTGTTAAATTGAATTATTAACTATTTCTTTGAAAATAAAACAGGACAGATGACATAATTAAATGGCAAAAGACAATGACATCTTATATATTTTCCTTACTAATACTGTACATGTGCAATATAAAGTATACATTCTGGGGGAAACAAAAGAGAGGCAAGAGAGAGGGAAGGGGAGGAAGAGGGAGGAAAAGAAAAAATGAACATTCTCAGAAGCAACAAAGCAAATATGACTTGAAAATGCCTTCTTGGTAGCATGCAACTGTTTTTAACATGCCTTTGGGTATCAAAGTAACAATCTTTTATCAGGTGACAAAAAATGTGAGAGAAGAGCATGTATGGTTAAGGTTTTTCAAGGCATGCAGAAAATGTACAATGCAATTAATGCTTCATGCAGGCTTTCATGTGGTTACACATTCACATTTATATACATGCCATCATGTACAGGTGAACACTATGCAACAATTTAAAATAAAAAATATAAACCTAGCCAAATGACACATTTCAACAGCAGCCCTTCAAATCAGATTAGAGAAGCAGGGTGTATCAAACAACGGTTCTGATCATACACAACCATATTCATACCAAACAGTCTGATTATCCTCAGAAACCAACAATTCAGTTTCTGTGTCATCAGGATAGAGGCATGCAGGAGTGACAAGATTATTGGTATTTACAGAAAATTGTGCCTTACTGCCACTGGAGTTATAATTATCAGAAAACTGTTCGTTATCTTTTTGTGCAGCTTTATCCAAAGAGGCAGAAGCTGGGTCTGTTACTCTGGTGACTGGCCTAAGAGTTAACCCACTTATATTACTAACTAACTCTGTATTCAGGGATAAAAATGGCTGAGATAGATGAGCTACAGTAAATGACCCTATGCTGTTCTTTGTTGATATTCCAACCGCATCACTAGGCACGTTAAAAGTAGTGAAAGTTTGGTTTAGAAAATGTGACCTTTTTGTTGAGTTTCTCGCCTGTGCATAGAGAGACTCAGGCACACCTGTAGCTAAATCATTTTGGGCACAAGAACCTAGACCATATGCATTAAGTGTATGAGAGGACCACTGGTGTAAATGGTACTCACTAGAAGCTGCAGTGGTGCTATCAGCAGCAGCTGGTGGTGAATCAACTGATACAGGCAGTCTACTGTCCTTAGTCAGAAAATCATGGATGCTTGTCCTTCGTGTAGTTCCTTCGGCAGTAGAGATCACACTGCTTGCACGAGGTAAAGTGGCATAAGGGTTACTATCTTTTGATTGTCGTGACAGGGAAGTTTCTTTTACCGATTTTGTCTTTCCTTGAGTGCCTGGTGTAGTTTTTCCTGAAGAACTAATGAAGTGGGTTTCTTCAGTCTTTTGAGGACCAGGTCTCACAAACTCAGGCTTAGTTGTCCGTCTATCATAGAAGTCTCCTGGGGTTTTTCCACTTACTGACCTGGCCAGACCACAGCTAACTGGTTTGTCTTTTCCCAAAAAGTCAGAAGAGACAGACAAACTTTTCATTACTTCATCTAAAAGATTCTCTTGACTTGAGGACTTCAACTGTTTAAAAAAAAAAAAAAAAAAAATATAACCATGTTTTTATTTTTCTGACATAATAGACTTTATGATATAAAACAGCTGATTTTTTAAAAAAAATTATTTATTTATTTTATTATTTTTATTTTATTTTGTCTCCCTTGGTAGAGTGCCGGTGTCACAGCTCACAGCAACCTCCAGCTCCTGAGCTTAGGTGATTCTCTTGCCTTAGTATCCCAAGTTGCTGGGACTACAGGTGTCCGCCACAATGCGCAGCTGGTTTTTTTTTTTTTGTTGTTGTTGTTGTTGTTACAGTTTGGCTGGGGCTAGGTTCAAACACCCCACCCTTGGTATATGGGTCCGGTGCCCTACTTACTGAGCCACAGGTGCTACCCAATAGCTGATAATTCTTAACACTCCTTAAGTAAAGCTATAAAGTTCAATCACAGACATTTAACTTAAGGTGTTCACCTAAATTAAGGTCACCATAGAAAAAACGAACCTGTATTGAGGTAAGCTTGTTGCTTTCTTCCAAAAATTGTTGGAGAGTAACAATTTCACTTCCAGGGGAACCAGTTTTGATCTTGTGATGTGCTTGACTCTCTGATGTGTCAGGCATTTTGTGCTGGAGCACTGGACTTGATCTGGTCTGTCTTTTCAAGTACTGGATGGGACTGCTACCACTGCTGGACCAAGCCTCATGATCATGAAGCAGGCTAAACTCTCCACTGCTGTGGCTTTGTGGCCTGCTTTGGCTATTAACTGCACCTGCTTTTGGAGTAAATGGTGTTGAGATTTTGATAAGAGAAGTGAGATTAATATTATAATGTTTGTTGACTGCATTCTTATTACACGAATAGGGCAACTTACTTTCAAACTTTATTTAGAAATTCTTAGAAACCATGTTATTCTTTCATCAGTCCAACAACTATCTGCCATAACCTGCTTCCTTCCTTTTGCCAAATTGACAAATATGGTAAGCTCCAGCAGAAAGACTTCTACCACCATACCCAGAGCCTCATACAAAGCAGGCACTTAATACATTCATGAGTAAATGAATGAATGACTATGAATAATACATTTTTTAAAATTCAGGTTCAAATAATTGTAAGACACTTCACAATTCAGAACAAAACACAATTATATGAATTTAAAATTATTTCAGAATGTTAAAACCAAACTGGTCTAAATGTAAAAAAATTCTAATTCTTTGCCCATGAATTCCTCATTATTTACTTGACGGTTTCTCTGTTCATCCTAAATGAATAATCTTTAAAAAAATTGTTTTTTAGGCTTGGTGCCTATAATACAGTGGTTACGGTGCCGGCCACATACCTAGACTGTTACGAACCAAGCCCGTGCCAGCTAAACAACAATGACAACTACAACTAAAAAATAGCCGAGCGGCTTGGCACCCATAGCACAGTGGTTATGGTGCCACTGTGGGTTCAAACTAGGCCCAGGCCAGCTAAACAACGACAACTGCAACAAAAAATAGCCAGGCATTGTGGCCGGTGCCTGTAGTCCCAGCTACCTGGGAGGCTGAGGCAAGAGAATCGCTTAAGCACAAGAGTTTGAGGTTGCTGTGACCTGTGACTTTATGGTACTCTACCAAGGGCAACATTGTGAGACTGTCTCAAAAAAAAAAAAAAAAAAAAAAAAAAAAAAATTTTTTTATTTAATAGCCCACATATATATAAGGAACGTCAAAGAAAAACACAATGCAAATACACAAGAAATTCTAGTAAAAGAATAAAACTTAATATATAATACTCTTTTTATTTAACATCTGAAACATCTAATTGTTCCTGATGTCCATTGTTGGTATGGTGGCTACACAGCCTTAAAGACTGAGTTGAGGTTGAATAACCACATAAAATGCCAATTAGCTAGTTGTAGAATAAAACTCCCTAAAGTCTACACTATTAGTTAACAGTATTGATTTGTTTTGATCAATAGAAAACTGTATAGTACATCATGACAGAAAACACAGCTTTCCATGTTTTCCTAATCACAGAGTAAAGTGGGTCATGGAAGAATTTTGCTCAAGTTATGTAACATTTTATGGAAATAAGACTGTCTAATTTAAACTTTCACATCAGAAAAAAAACTTCTTATTTTTAGAATATACTTTTCTACTGTATACAGAACATGATTATAAAAATTTTTTAAATCTCCTCCTCAGAAATCAGGTATTTCAGATCACTGCAACAAAATCGTAGTGTTTATGATAAAATAAAATTACAGCTGAGACAAACTAACTTCATAATCCAGAAAGCATTAAAACAAATGCATTCATTATGATTTAACGATTGGACTACAGAGAATAACTATAATACATTGGCTAAATAATTCCAGAATCTCATTGGTAGTTTATCTTTAAGGAAAAAGGTTTCAGTCAAGGTCTTCAGACATTTACCTGAAAACCTCACCTTAAAATACATATTAAAGAAGAAAAAATCTTGAAATAATTCTTTATATGAGCTATATACATTCATATAGCTATTGTTCAACACACACACACACACACACACACACACACACACACACTTGCTTCTCTGAAGCAAAAAGCTTCCCTTTATTTTGTGGATAAATTAAAAGCTAAAAGTACTTATAAAATATGATTAATGTTTGTTCAATGTACATGCATCATGAGAAAGTTAAGGACAACCATTTTTATGTCAAAGACAAAATGTAAGTAAAATAAGGACCTACAGATAATTTTGAAGTATAAAGATTACAGTAAGATTTTTAGAAGTGAAGATGAAAAACTGAAACCAAAATAACTGCTCCTGTTTTTGCATTTGTATAGACTGAAATACATTTGTATAACAATGTGAAAAGTATAAAATGTTCCAAAGAACTATGTTCCAAACATAGATCATTTGGATTTCATACTTTACCCCAGGAATTTCATCCCATCTCCCACTTTCAATCTTGGAAATGGATGGAGTACATTAATAAATGTACCTACAGCATACCTTTGACTTCATGGAGTGAAGCATTATTATTGCTATTGCTAGTGGATGTTCTGCCACTATCAAGGCTGGCTGGTCTTGAAGCTAAATGAAAAAATCAGGAGACAGTATGATAAAAGTAGCTGATGACACTGATGGGCTCTACATTCGGATCACAGAATGTTTTGAGGAAGCAACCATGCATACTTTCACAGGCTGAGCATGCTCACAGAGAGTTGAGTCTTACAGATTACAAAGCAAAGCCATCTCCAGATAGTTCAGTAAGACACTTTAGAACAGGACACTTCTGAAACAACAGTTGAGATTCAAAGAAAAGAGGATAAAGTGCATATTCAGATTTGAAAATGATTTCTAGATGGATACTAGGACTGTTTTAGTTGAACAGAATAACATGTCCTCCCAGTCCCCCCAAAATGCTAGTGATTAGGTCACTTACAACAGATCAAACAAGGAAACCTGCACACTGCAGAGATGCCACGAAGAGGATGGATATGAGCATCTGCACAGATAATGGCCTGCATTCCTATCCATACAAGGGAAACAATTGTACAGTTAATACTGACCTATGCTACTTCTTAAAATGCTGCTTATATACAAAATTCTTCAACATGTTATCCATTTATTGTTAGCAATTTAGTTTGAAAAATAAGGTTTTTCAGATAAAAATTTAAAAATCTGAAATAACATTGTAGAAGATAAAATTTGAGTTTCTTAAAGTTCATTCTTTAATTTTTAGTACTTTTAAACTAGTATATTTTTATATTGGTATTACAAACCAATAAATGTAACTCTTTAACCTTATACAAAAATGTTAACAAAATTACCTTTGAGGATTGTGCAGGCATACTTTATAAATGACCTTGACTAAAACAGAGAACATTTAGATGAAGCAATAATCTTAAAAGAGGCAAAAGGGACTAGAAGGTTTGAAGAAATGGTAGAGCTAACTCTGAGTTGCAGGATAGAGAAAACATGCTTGCTGGCAGTGCCACATTCATCTAGCCAATGCAAGAATTTTAGCATTTTCATTCTGTATTTAACATGTACTCTCTAAATAAAGTTCATATCTTACCATGAACTCTTGATCCCGTACTAGAATCATCACTAATACCTTGTGGACTTACGTCTTCAAAGGATGTAGTATCTACACAAAATAGCAAAATGGATATAAAAATATTTTTGTAACAAAACATTCCATTATAAAATTTTATTTATGCAGAATATGGAAATTATTTTTCAGTCACATATAATACACCTTGATTTAACATATTCATAGACTCAACCAGAAACTGGAACTAGGAATATGAAACAGAGTAACTTTAGCAAGAGTTCACTTGTCTAGGGAAACACCAGAAGTAATGAAACAACCTCCCCCGGGACCCTGCAAAGCAAAGCAAGAGCTTGGTGTTCTATGTGGTTCTCTGAAGATGTAAGGCTTTTAAGTTTTATGAAAAACTTCTATCACTCCCTCCTTTTTTCACCCTTTACCTGGTTTACTTCTCCTTTTCTTGTTAGTTCATTAGCTGTTTATTATGAAAGGAAGCCTAGGAAAGATTTTAATTATTTGTATAAGGCTTTAAATTTTTGAAATGATTTGAAAATTCCCCCAAATCAAATACAGACCAAAAAAATGTTTTTTTGTTTTTTGCAGTTTTTGGCCAGGGCTGGGTTTGAACCCACCACCTCTGGCATATGGGGCCGGCACCCTACTCCTTTGAGCCACAGGCGCTGCCCCAGACCAAATTTTGATAATTATTTCAGGTTGTTGCTTTTAGAAAAGTATATAGGGGAAAGTCAAATTAAAATTCCTGTTGCCAACAGTTACACCACAGTGTGTGCAAATAGCAGACGGCCTATACCTTTATTATTAACCAACTGCTTGGATCTGAAGCCTGCAGAAGAGTTGACAGTTGAAAAGTTGATGGCTGTAGTAGAGAAGGCCATAGCTCCCAATTCTTTTCTCCTTGAAATATCATCAGGAACCTCCAAATTCTCAGTACTACCTGTCCATTGTCCTGCTAGGACCATGGACTGCACCAGGTCATTCATGGCTGGGATGTAAATGAAAGCAAATGATCAGCATGGTAAATGTATTTGCTTTTAAATCTATTTTGTATTATAAATGATCTGGGTTTTGTTTATGAATTAATGTAAATGGATATCAAAAACTATAACAGGTCATCTGAATTATAACATGCATTCAGCTGAATGAAATGAGTAGGCCAAAGGCTGATAAACTTCCGTACATAATTTTATCCCACCTCCACCCCCTATAAAAGACAAAGGAATTTTACTAGGTACAAACTGCCATGCTTTTGCGCAGTGATGTGTGATATAATTAGAAGCCTTCACAATGTGGTTTTGTGATGACAAAAATGGAATGAATAAAGGTAAGATGGAGAGCAGTTCTTATACAGCGTCATTATTGAAAATGAAAGAGTCCTTGGTCAGAGCAGGTTACTGAAGAATTATTCATTTTATGAATCAAATAAGTATACCATTCAATAAAAACCTGAAAGAGATGATATCCAAAGTGACAGACACATAATATAATTAACTACCCATTCCACTTAAAAAAAGAAAACCCAGACCAGATATTATTACATAAAGAATGACAAACATTTTGAAGGGTTATAGGCCATTTTATTTATTTATTTAATCTGATTCATTAAGGAAATAAATTTCCTAATGCTAAAGGTTTTGTTATATTTTCTTCCTTAAGTAAATTTCTTTGGGGAAAAAAAAAATCTCTATGGCGTATAAAATTAAGGGGTTTTCTCTGCCAACTTTAAGAAAGCACTGGAAATTTACAAGTATATTACATGTATTACTAAACTATGCATATATATGTATCAGTGGACATACATATAATGCAAAGTCAGTGCCAGTTTTGAAAAAATTATTCTTCCAGCTCCTTGTATTACAGGAAGACTGCACTTTGCAAAATAAGGAAATTGGTACAGTCCAGAGAAAGGTTAGTGAAAAATTAGTAATGAAAGCCAGTGTAGTCATTTGAAAGAAGCTGAACTGTCATAAAGTCTTACACATGGAACGACGGTAGCAGGCCTTCATTTTGTCTTTATCCTTCGGTCTGTTCCTCAAAAAGGGCAGTCTTTTCAGTGCAACCACTTTAATGTCAGAGCATGAGGAAAAACAGAAACAGGGAAATGAAAGAAAAAAGGGAGAAGAACAGATGGGAGTTAAATGTTGAAATTAAGGACAGAAATGAATGTTTGAGTTTCAGCTATGTATGCTATATTAAAGTTATTATTCTCATGCTGCTGAGTGATAATGAAATATGAAATATGTACTTTGATACTTTAAAATACTTGGAAAAGCACTGAAGACAATGATGAGGAACATATACTTTGAAAGCTTGGATTGGCTACACTCCTATGAAAATATGACCTGTTTAGAAATTACATATGGAGGGATCAATTTTCCAAGTTAAGTTATAAAGGTAAACACTTAAAATTAAGGTTATTGGTGGGTCACAGAGTGTACATGATGAAAACATAAGATTCTTCAAGCCTCTATTTTCTTTTTAAATTATAAGGCTTTATTTTGGGAAAAAAAAAAATTTAGGAAAATACATCTCTTACCAGTGTTATAGTAATATACATTAATTAAAAATTGGGGTGTCCAAAGGATGTTTAAAACAATCTAAAGGAACTCTTAAAAAAATCACATTAAAAACATCATTTTTTTTTTTTTTTAGACTCTAATAAAGAAAATAAGGAATTACTTCTTGTTCTTAAACTGGATTCTGGTGCATTTTCAGCAGCACCATGAAAACATATATCGTTTCAACCAAAGTCTTTCTAAAGATGAAAAAATATTGTATTAAGGTCATTTTACAGGAAGTTGATTGGGGAAAAGAGAAAAAAGGAGTATTTTGATAGTAGTAATAAATGTTACCACTAAGCTCTAATAAACCTAAAACATAAGGAGGTAACCCAAAGCAAACAAAAAGGGTAGAAAAATATGTATAACATTTTCAGATAATTTGAAGGGCTTTTTGGATGAGTTTAATTTTGTGAATAAAAGTTGAGATCATTCAAGTACAGGAGTCATTAGTACAAACAGACAAATGTTCACTAGAGATACTTCTTAAGCTACATTTAGTATGAAATATAAAAATTATCATACCTTTTAGAAATGTAATTTAAGAGTTAAGAATATAACTTACATAAGGACTTAAAGCATATTATACACAACCATAATAGCTCTGCTCTTTCTCAGGGTTCACTATCATCTTGTAAATAATCAAAGTTCTTCTGACAAATGAACAAGCGCCATTCATTAAAGAGACAACAATGAACAGCTTTTTAAGTTGTTTGATCACTACTAGGAAGAATCAGGATTCATTTAAGCTTTTCATTTGACCTATTTCTTTTCAAACTTGGTAAACACAGGTGTTTTCAATGATTAAAAAGGAAAGCAATATTAAATATGGACACTTAGCTAAAAAAAGAGCTGAGTAGTTGCAGCACGAACATGTCTTAATTAAATACTTTTTGTTTCTGTTTTCAACTATTTCCCAAAGACAGACGCATACACTTCCAAAATGAATAGGATAAAAGGAGTTTTAAATTTTCCAGGTTGGAATGATTTTTCTTATGGCAATAAGTTTGTGGATATATGCTGTTCATTTCCCAAAGCATACTGAAATTAAGGAAGCATAGTATTATTGGGTTTTAGGTTTATTTTTAAAATTCTAAAACTGAACAACTGCAGAAAAGGAGAATATTCCTTCTGATTCTTGTTCTGGATGTTTCAGTAGAGAATGTGAAAGAATGACAAATTTATATTTAATCAGAGAAATTTTTAAAAAGACTATTGTGCCTTTCCTGTTTGTGCTAGTGTATCTGAATTTTTTCTTTAATTAAAAAAAATTAGGTATGTAGATTTAGCTCATCTTATGTGGAAATATATTGCTTTCTTGAGACATACATACAGATATACATGTGTGCATATGTAGATTTTGCTGCTATAGCTGCATTCTGAAATACACCCCGTAGCATATATTATCTTATATCCAAAAATACTGTCTATTCAGAGATAATTCACCTAAGGCCAAAATTTTGAGTACTTAGTGGGCTGCTCATATGGGAAAGTCAACCCCTCGGAGAAAGATCTACTTCTTTCTTAAAAATGGTATTTTTCTTTCTTTTTTTTAAATTTAGTGACACTGGTAATTAAGAGGATGCAAAGTATCCTGTTTACATATTTTACATCTTACATATTGGTAAGTCAACTTCTTAGACATCCTCAGAGGACTTAGTAATATATTACTTTTTCTTCTCTTAAAATACACTTCTTTAAGCTTTTACTTTGCTCTTACTGTTTAAGAATACCAGTGACAAAATAAAAAGGCTATGAATTGTATAGGGAATGTTATAATGTGATACTTCTAAATTTGTAATGAAAAATTAAATAATAAGCTCATACACAAATTTTTATCCTCCACCTATTATAATTGATCCTTTATGAAACAAACTCTCAATATTTTCTTAACCTTCAGTTATTTCTAAATCATTGAATAACACCTCTTACAATTCATACCTAATTTTCTTTGCTTTTCCCTGTAACTTTGCTCCAATTTTACACCAAAGTATATGAGCAAAAACCATCATAAAGTGCCTTATTCTGATTAAGTTATAGATAATTATGAAAATGAAGTATTATACATATTTCTCACTTGCTGTTCCAATCACCCTGTGAAGTATGTAGCAAAGGTGAAAGACTTGCCCATATTAACAGAACTATCAGATGGCAGAAGTATTCTGGCTCTTATTTCAAGGTTCTTTTTGCCCCGTTGGCCAAACGATGGTAACCCTGTATATCTCAGAAAAATGATGTGGTTGTATGCATTACAGTATGCAAATAATTTTATAATCATATGAAATTACCGTATATACTCCAGTATAAGCCATGTTTTTTCGGCACAAAATTTGTGCCGAGTTCGGGTTTTTCGGCACAAATTTTGTGCCGAAAAAACTCAGCTTATACTCGAGTATATACGGTAAAAAGGAACCCCATTCACCAGACTATTCCCCCCAAAGGACTGCTAAAAGTTTTTAGAAAGAAATCTTTAGAAAGGCTCAAAATCAATACTGTATTTAAAGATTTTAAGGACTCACTGCTGCTTTTCTTGGTCCCCACAGTTTGGCCATCTTCTAAAGAGTTTGAACCCACTGAAGAACTATCTTGACTATCTTGATGGGGAAGCTGAAGAAATCCTTCATTGGAGTCTGAGCGGGTAGGTGTTAATGTTAGAGATTTCTGACGTTCCCGATTAATATCTTTCTTAGATTTTATCAATTTTCTCATTTTTAGAGTAATCCAGTTGCCTCTCCTAATAACAATTAAAAAATTCTTATCAGTCTAAAATTCAGTATATAAATCTGTCACAAAATCACTGGTCTTTACAATATTAGCAATAACATAACTTTTTTTCAAATTAAAAATTCATAAGATTTGGTTAATGGTACCTTCTAGGCGGAGATGGGTCATAGAATTTGTATTGATCCATAATTTTCTCTTCCAATTTCTCTTTCTGCCGCCTTAATTCATTTAACTTATCACTATATAAATAAAAAATTATTATTTTAGGACATGCATATTTTGCATAGTTATGAATTATATTATTTTGTGATTGTGATCTAACTTATCCCCAAAACATAAAAAAATACAGATTCCATGATTGACAACTAAGAGTTTATTAGGTATTAAAAATGGAATAGTCAAGTGCAATGGCTCATATCTGTAATCTTAGCACTATGGGAGGCCAGGGAAGGTGGATTATTGGAGTCCAGGAGTTCGAGACCAATCTAAGTGAACGTGAGATCCCTTAACTAAAAAAATAGAAAAATTAGCTGGGTGTGCTGGCTTACTCCTGTAGTCCCAGCTACTCATGAAGTTGAGGCAGTAGGAAAAAAAAAAGGAGTATTTCCCAAGTTTATCTTTTTCTTTAAATTTACAAGTTACTTAAATTAGGGATTTAAGATTTAAAGTTTTTTTCAATATGATTTATTATTTTCCATATAATCTTGTCACGTATGGGTCCTCTATTAACATCTTTCTACAGCTATTAAACAAGCATTATACCAACATTGGCTATTTCCCATTCTCGGATCATTAGTATGTCAAATCATTTTTGGAAGGAAGGAAGGTGATTTATTATAGTTTATGTAAGCAAAATATAAAAAAAGTTAGGGATTTCGTTTATTTGCTATTATGTACATATAATAACCTTGCAACTATGTCTTTATGCAAATACATTTTTTTCCTTTATGGCTAAAAAAGAATGCTAATTTAAGTAGTTCAGCCTGAATGTAGGCTCAGGGGAAACAGTGAAGATGTCTTGGGTTAGGTTTTGCTCAGTAGGAAATCAGATATATTGAAAGATTCTCAACTAATCTTTGTTTAAGGTATGGTAAATAAATGATTGAATAGGATCAGAAAGGCTGGAGATAAAGCAGCATGCAGTAGGCTAACAGGGTTGTCTAGTTGAGAGGAAAGCTGCATTAGGGAAGTGGGAACTGGGAGGAGCTGATTTGAGAGATTATATAGAACTATGGTTCCCGACATCCCCCACACCCCGCCACACTGTGGCCTATTAGAACTACAGGAGGTGAGTGCCAGGCAGGCCAGCTAAGGTTCATCTGTATTTATAGCTGCTCCTTATCACCTGAGCTCTGCTTCTTGTCACATCAGCAGTACTAGATTCTCTTAAGACCGGGAGTCTTATTATAAACCACACACATATGAGGGACCTGGGTTACCTGCTCCTTATGAACATCTAATGTCCACCACCTTACCCCCAATCCCCACATTCCCATCCAGGGAAAATATTGTCTTCCATGAAACCAGTTCCTGGTGCCAAAAAGGTTGGGTACTACTGCTATAGAAGATGCTTTGTGAACAAACGTTGCCAAGTTATACCCACAGTACAAACAGCAAGTGGCCTATACCATTATTATTATTATTTTAAAACATGGAATCTTGGTCTGCTGCCCAGGCTGGAGTGCAGTAGTGTGTTCATAGCTCACTGCAGCCTTGAGCTCCTGGGTTGAAGCCATCCTCTTGCTTCAGGCTAGTACCACAATCCTTGGCTAATTTTGAAATTTTTTATAGAGACACGGTTTCACTATGTTGCCCAGGCTGGTCTCAAAATCACAGCCTCAAGTGATCCTCCTGTCTCCGCCTCTCATAGTACTGGTATTATAGGTGTGAGCCAGCCTCTATCTTTATTATTAACCACCTGCTTGGACCTGAAGCCTGTGGAGGAGTTCACAGTTGAAAAGTTGAAGTCTGTAGTACAGAAGGCCATAGGTCCTAACTCTTTTCTTCTTTACCCATTGACATATGATTAGGAGCCTCTAAATTCTTGGCACTACCTACTTGTCACTCTTGCTGGGAACATGTGATAAAGACATTCAGCTAGAAAGGTTTGACATGTAATTTCTGACTTAAATCCAATAGATCAGAATAGATTGAAATAATCTTTGGAAGTCAATTATATAGACATGATCACTGACACCCAGGAAATGCATTAGTCACCAGGGGTCCGAATATGAAGAAAATAAAGCTTTGGATAATGCCTCTGCTGAAGGTACAGTAGACTGAAATGCCAAGAACTTTATATGTACTCGGTGCTTCTTAACCTAAAATACCCCTTACAACAGGCAGAGAGTAAAGGAACACATACCCCTGAAAGGACTAATGGTGTAGCCCAAAGTGTTTGGCCACCAATGTGAAATTTGAGGTTTTGCATTTATCTTAATAGTTCATGCAAACTCTGCTGTTTGCTCCCTAATATACCTGTTACTTCAGAAATAATATACCCTGCCCCCAAATTTTGTAATAAACTTGATGCTTCAGAAAAATGTATAACATACTCTAGTCTCACACGTGCCCTGGCTTACCCATATTTACATTAAGTCTGAAAGGTACAGACACATTATTTCATGTACTGCTTAGGATAATCTGGGAAGTAGATGCTGTTATCTCTATTTTAGAGAAGAAACTAGTGACCAAAGAAATGAAGTGACTCAACTTGGGTCACATAGCTAGTCAATGGAAGAACTGAGATATGGATTAGCTATCTAATTTCAACAACTACACTGTAGTTGTATTTGTTGTTGTATTTGTATTCCACTGTGGTGTATTGTATTGTGGTCTACGGTGGTGTATTGTATTTGTTGTTTTTTTTGTATTCTACTGTGGTGTAGTTGTATTTATATTCTACTGTGGTGCATCCTCATTTACAAGACAAGGGGAAAAAAGCAATTTAGAAAAGGTAAATTGAGTAATAAAGACTACCCACTGAGCTGTTCAGGCCCAAATCCCTGAGGATTCTTTCACTCTCCATGGAGAGTGAATTAATAAAGCCCTGTTATCTCTCTCTCCCTCTCTCTCATAATCTCTCTCTATATATATCATGTTTCTTGTAGTTTGACCTCAACTTCTTTTTATGGCAAAGAAAAAACTTTGTGAATTGGTTCTTGACTGTTTAGCCACTTCTATACTGGCCCCTCTTCCTCAATTTTGCTCCAGCAAGAACAATTAACTTTTTGGCTTATACCACACCACAACATACTTTCATCACACCTCCAAGTTTTTCCACTGTGGCTCTCTTGGCCTGGCATGTCTCCTCAAGCAAACTTGCATTAAACCTTTGAGTCTCAGCTTAAGTTTCACCTTTGGAAAGTTCACTTTACCTCTCCCAGACTAAGGTACCCCTCCTTTCCCTATGGCCACCTACATACACCTCCATTATAGAATTTTTGTTTATACATGTTTATTTGTATTTCTCACTTTATATTATTAATTTCTTAAGAGCTAAAAACTCTAAAAACTCATGTTTTCATGTTAGTATTTCTGGTTATTAACAGTGTCTGGACTATAAGCACTAAAAAATGTATGTTAAAATAATACTGTTGAAAATAAAAAAAAAAAATTAGTGTGAGTTTTCTCTGCCATTGGGCACACTAATGATAAAATCGTGAGTAATATTTCGGAGTAAAAATTATCTGGTACCTACATGTACTGTCTTTGTTCAACATGAAAAAGATCTTTGCTTTCCATGTTCTGTTCCAAGAGTGTTCTGTTCTGCAGCATTAATGTCTGAATTTGATCTAGCAGATGTCGATTTTCTTCTTCTAAATTTCCTTTAAGTTGGCTTAGCAACTGTTTAAACACAAACATTTATTTTTCAAAAAACATTTACATTTAACATACATCACCTGAAACACCTAAAAAAACATAAAGTACTTCACAAAGACTTAAGTCTTCCACTATTTGAATAATTAGATGACTGCACTTTCATGAGAATGTGATTATTGTACTGATAATGATGGCAACAGCTCTGAGTTACATTTTGTACCTATACATTTTCTTAATTCTTACCAACACTTGCTGATATGTGTATATAACAAATTATCTAGTTCCACAAATATTGCTTGTGGTCTTCAAAATTGTTTAACTTATAGTCCAAAAAAGCTAGATTCAAATGTCTAGCTTTTTCAGTAGCTATAAAATGTTATACAAGTGAGTTAGTTCTCTCATCTATAAAATGAGGATAGCTCCCATCTTCCAAGATTGTTGTAAGGACTAAAATTCAGCATCATCATGTGTAGATTTTTGGACCCCAGCATTTGAATCCAGCAGGTCTGGAGTAAAGCCCAGAACTCTACATTAAAAGAATAAAAACAAACAACAATACATATTCCTTTTTATACCCTCAAAAAAAAAGGAAAAAGAAAGAAAACAAACATTTTGAAAATTTTCAACCAGTACAGAAAAGCAAAGAGAATAATACTTTAACTATAAACAACCATCAACTGCCAATATGTACCATGTTTGTTTTGTCTATATATTGTTAAATTGAAATGTTACATATGTGTATATCCATTAAAAAACTGAATGTATTTGTTCTCTGTACATACACCCTTTTGCAATATGACTTCCCACTCTTCCTATCATGAAGTGTAATCTATTTCCCCTCTTCTTGATTTAGAATGCCTTTGGCCCAGAGAAAGTGCAGGACATGATTGTATGATAGTTCTAAGCCTAGGCTTCAAGTTTCCTTGTGTGCTTCCACTGTCTACTGGAACCCTAGTGGAGGACAAAAGACCTCCTGGTACAGAGAAGAGTTATCTCGGCTGAGACCACCAGCAGACCTGTCAGCTCACTACAGAAGCAGGAAGAAATCTTGGATCAGACATCAGTGAGTGGGTCAGCATATCTGCTCAGCTAAGTCCCAGACTCATGAGCAGACAAAACAAAACATGTTAACTGTCCATTACTACACTAAAGTTCTGTGGTTGTTAAACAGCATTATTGTGTCAACAGACAACTGGTAAAACATATATACAGAAAGAAAATAGATTATAGGTGAATATAGAGCTCAACAAATTATCACAAAGTGAGTAAGTGTTAAACCAGTACCCAGATGAAGAAACTGAACATTAATGTATTTTAGAAATACTTAAGTTACCTTCAAATCATCATCCCCTCCAATCAAAGTTAACTACAATCCCCACCTCTTATACCACAGATTAATTTTTTTTACCTCTCCAAATCACGCTATTATGACTTAGTCTCAGCCAAAGGTTAACATTTCAGTCAAGCTGTAACAATCAGTCAGGGATGAGTAGACAGCTAGAACCCTCTCTGGTTTCTCCAGAGCAGCTTTCCAGATCACCAATAACATATGAAGCCTAATCAAGATCCACTGTCTCACTTTTTGGAACTTCTACAGGGTGTTCCAAAGATCACCAGACATGCATACATAGGGAAAATGGAAAATTATAGCTAAATGTACCCTTAGTTAAAAAATATACATTACAAAATTTTACAAAATATTTACAAAATGTTTCTCTATGTGTTGGTATCTAAATATAAAAAATGTAAAATATATAGAACCTCTGTAAGTTGACCACTTAAGTTGATCAACTGGTCAACATACAAAAGTGGTCTACATAAGGAACTAGGCCTATTTACTAATGTGTACATATGGTGCATGTCCAGTCTATGAAAATTAGGTCAACTTAAGGAGGCAGTAAATGTAGGAAGGTGGTCAATTATGGACATTCTATTGTATTATAACATATAATGAGTTTGTTAATTTTTCCTATGTATGGCAACCTTTGGGATACCCCGTAGTTAAAATTTCTCACTAGCCCACTGCTCTGATACTTTGCCCCAACCAAATGTTCTCAAAGAGTTGACCTTTGACAATTCTCCTAGGCATATCTCCTCCAGCAGTGAAAGTGCTGCCTGGGGGTGTCCTGTGATAACTGCCAAGTATAGAATGAATGAGGGAAGGGAGAGGGGAATGGGAAAAGCCACAAAATAAGATGTTCCAGAAAAACACAGTTCTTCCCCAAAGTTGAGTAGTTTTTCTTTAGTAAATGCCTTGGTTGAGCTCCAACTGTCAAAAATAGCTATTTTTGATAGTTCTATCCAATTTTGTTGTTTCTTAGGGAGTTGACTGGCCATGTTTCCACTTCCATTCTGGAAGTATACCTAATTATATTTAGACTTTTATAAGTCATAAGTAGAATGAATGCTTTGTATTTCTGAGCTTTATTGCATAAATAAGTATATGTGGTTTCAAATTATTTTTTCTATTGGTTTATAATTTCATGCCAGGTGTACAGTAAACCTTTTTTCATTAAACACATACATAATTGTATAATTTTCAAAGCAAATGTCCAGATATTAAATTTTAAACTACTAATTAAAAAAAAAAAAAAAAAGTTGAAATTAATGATACAGGAAGTTTTTCTGAATTATTTCTTTCAATTATCCCTGGCCAAGTTCTTTTAGAAATACCATACTAAATATATATGGCTATTGTCACTATATATACATATATACACTATATATGCATAACCTATATACACTATGATCATTTATTTTTAGTCATATCTTGGTGCCAAAAGGAGAAAATAGTGATTCAACATGTTAAAGCTCACCTCACACTGGTTATTCAGCTTGGTGGATGTAATATCCAACTGTTGGTATTGTTCCTTTAGTTTTGAAAATTCAGCTTCTAATTTTGTTTGCTCCAGTTTGGAATTATTTAGAAGACTTTTTAAATTTTTATGGTCAGTTTGCAACACTTCAGTCTCTTTTAAAAGTTGACTATATGTATGATTCAACCTGTAATTAGAAATCATAAGAGAAATAGAATTAGATTCTCTTAATAGCTTTCATTACAATACAAAAAATGTGAAAATGCTGTAAATAATGTTCAGAAAATAGAAGATTGTTTTCTCAGTAATTAAACTGACCAAGAATCAGTTTCTGTTTTTTGAAATTAGATTTTAAAAAACTCCAAGTACCTTTCCCTTGAAAATGGTCTTTCACCATTTAAATATGTTGAAGTAAAGATATCCCGAATTTCAAGATTAATAAGAAAATATATATACCGTTATATACTCGAGTATATAGGGTATATATTTTTTAAGAGACTGGGTCTCACTTGGTTCTCCAGACTGGAGTGCAGTGGTACGATCATAGCTCACTGTAACCTCATCAATCCTCCCTCCTCAACCTCCTGAGAGCTAGGAATATAGATGCATGCCAAGGCTATTTTTTTTTTTTTTGAGACACAGTCTCACTTTGTCACCCTTGGTAGGGTTCCATAGCATAGGTCATAGCAACCTCAAACTCCTGGGCTTAAGCAATTATCCTGCCTCTGCCTGGGATTACAAGTAGCTTGGACTACAAGTGCCTGTCACAATACCTGGCTATTTTTAGAGATGGGGTCTGGCTCTTGCTCAGGCTGGTCTTGAACTTGTGAGCTAAGACAATCCACCCACCTTGGCCTCCCGGAGTGCTAGAATTACAGACATGAGCAATTGTACCTGGCCTGACACCTAGCTAATTTTTTAACTTTCTTTTTTAGAAAAGGAGTTAAGCCAAACTTTAGTTGATTAGATTTCTGCATTTGTCAGCAAATTATTCATTGTTATGCAATCCTGCAGCATTTTCTTTTTCTTTCCATAATTCACTTTCAAAACAAAGTTCAAAGTTCATCTTCTTTAAAGGCAGGGATTAACAAACTTTAACTATAATAGACCAGAGAGGAAACATTTAGGCTATGTGGGCCATATGCAGCCTCAGGAGCATGCTCCTTTCCTCACTCCTCCCCAGCGCTTTAATAAACATAAAAGCTTTTCTTATTTGTGGGCTGTACAGAAACAGACTGTAGTCTAGATTTGGCCTGATAAGCTGGTTGTAGTTTGCCAACCTCTATTTTATGGCATTATGATCAAGAACCCCCAAGAGAGGCTGGCAGCCAAACAAAACAAACTTTTGCTCACAGTTGTCCTTGTTCAGAAGATTTCACAGTTTAAGTTAACGCATCTCACAGTTTAACTCAACTCATTGCCAAGACTTGGTAAAAAAAAAAAAAAAAACAAAAATGACAAGACCAAAAACATATAGTAAATAATTAAGTTAAAGAATGATTACATACCATGAGTTTAATAATTGATTAGACCTCACTGAGACATATAGACAGCTACATAGTATCTATGGTGATCAAAGATTTCCCTACTGATGCTTCATGGTGGGGTGGCAACACAAAAAGTTAACATGCAAGGTCCTAGGTATCTCTGTGGCAAATACTAAAATGAGATTTTTGGCCGGGCACGTTGGCTTACACCTGTAATCCTAGCACTCCGGGAAGAGAGGTGGTGGCTTCCCTGAGCTCACAGGCTCGAGACCAGCCAGAGCAAGAGCAAGACCCTGTCTCTAAAAATAGTCCAAAGTTACGGCAGACGCCTGTAGTCCCAGCTACTCGGGAGGCTGAGGCAAGAGAATTAGTTGAGCCCAAGAGTTTGAGGTTGCTATAAGGTACGACACCATGGCATTCTACCAAAGGCAATGAAGTAAGACTCTGTCTCAAAAATAAAAAATAAAATAAAATAAAAAATGAGCTTTAAAAAATTTTTACATTGTATTTTAAAGCAGAGAACATTACCTAAATGCAAATGCAATTCAATGAACACAATTCTACAGAAGCCAAGACAACCCATTCCATGTAAGAAATTTTCTTAAATTTGCATTATCTAAGATTAAATGTAGACTATTTAGAGGAATAGATAAATTCTATTCCTAAGCAAAGTCTTCATAAATATATATTTTTGGTGAAACAGGTCTTTCATATTTCACTTAAAGCCTTTTCATTCCTTAGGACACAGACATGAGCCTATAAAAGGTAAGCAAGAATGGATTTCAGAGAGAAAGTACTCTCTTCAGAACCACTATTCCCTGCAAGCCTGGAGAATTTTCTAGGTCAGTCTTATCATTCTCAATTTCTTCTTCATTTTGACTCAGTTCTTTCTCTGGAGGTTCCTCAGTAGTATACACAATTACATTCCTGCAAGGCCTACATAAATTCATGAACTGTCCCTAGTTATGTTCAAATCCCAACAATAGAAAAAGGTTAGGTAAAAAATGGGACCTCCACAGTTAAGTGAATTCCCCTATGTTTGGTATATAATAAAAATAACCCTGTACCTGTATAACTTGTCAGAATTTAGTCTTCTACTACATACATATTGTACATTATATATCCCATAATCTTTGATTCTAGCTTGCTGTTGGGCTTGCAGGAAGTTGAAATCCCCTACTACCGAATTTCAGGTTGATAACTACAGAAAACTAAATACAAAACTGTTAAACATGAAAATGAAGATGGCTCTAGAAATTTGGGGACTTTTTTAAAAGGAAAGGAGAAGTTTAATTTTAAAAATGGTTTGTATTAAACTCATAATGGGACAAATACTCAATGACCCCTCTTAGAATTTTGTGTACTGCCTTTTAGCTCTGTTCAGCTACGGCACTGTAAATATAGTACAAATGAGTAGGCTGTTTAACTTTTTAAAAGTTTCTGAAAAACTTCCAAAAATGTACTGTTATGAAACAGGATGGTTAGAGTTGGCAAGTTTCAATTTTCCAAGGCTTTCAGTTAAATAATAATAGCGCTATAGCAATATGAGACCGTTAATACATAACATAATTAAAAATAATGAGAGTACAAATCAGGCTCGGTGCTTACAGCTCAACAGCTAGGGCTGGTGGGTTTGAACCTGGCCCGAGTCTGCCAAACAACAATGACAACTACAACAAAAAAATAGCCAGGCGTTGTGGTGGGATAGTCCCAGTTACTCGGGAGGCTGAGGCAAGAGAATCACTTATGACCAAGAGTTTGCAGTTGCTGTGAGCTATGACACCATGGCACTCTACCAAGGGTGACATAGTGAGACTCTATCTCAAAAAATAAATAAATAAAATAAAATAAGTACAAATCAATCAGTCAAGAAATTATGGGGCTGCTTACTTGTAGCAATTTCAAAAGACAAGAATTGGGAAAGCAGACTAGTAAAAAGAGAGATAAACAAATGATGGGGTTTAATTACATTCTGCCTCAAAAAGTATGTAAATTTTATCAAGGTACAGAAATGTCCTATAATTTGACTTAAAAACTTAATTAGCTGACAATCAATATATTAATAATGAAAATATGATGTGTCTACACAATGGAATAGTATTCATCCATGAAAAAGAATGAAATCTTGTCATCTGCAGCAACATGGATAGAACAGTTGGTCCTTACATTAAAAAAAATAAGCCAGGCACAGAAAGACAAATACTGCATATTCTCACTCATATGTGGAAGCTAAAAATGTCAATGGCATAGAGCTAGAGAGTGGAATGGCAGCTGGAAGGCAGGGTGAAGAGGGAATGATTAATGGATACCTATATACTGTTAGATAGAGGGAATAAGTTCTAATGTTCCCCAGCATAGTAGGGGTGACTACAGTTAACAGTGATTTACTGTATATTTTTGTATTGTCCGATTTTCTATTGTAAAATAGAAGAGGAGGTTTGAAATGTTCTTGACATAAAGAAATGATAAATGTTTGAGGTAATATAAGATAACCTATATACCTTGATTTACTCATTATACATGGTATACAGGTGTCAAAAAATTATGTACTCCTCAAATACGTACTACAACTATTACTACATATGTATGAATAAAAAAACCTTAACTAGTTGAAAAAAAGGGAGAAATGATGAGAGAAAATAGGAGAAATAAGCATTTGACTGATGGATTCCATAACTAGTGCATGATTTTGTTGGGTAATTTACTTATTGCTCTGGTGTTTTATTTATTATTATTTTACTGTAAAAAGAACTATACTACAGTTAGTTCTATTTTTAAAATTCTAAGTCCAAATTATGGATGGTACTACAATGAGGCGGGATATATGTTGGATGTAAGGCATAATACAGAATTGAAATATATAAATATTTATTACCTATCATTTTCAACACAAAGTTTCTTGTACTCTGCAGCTACCATCTCATGGTTTTTATTTTCAAGCAGCATTTTTTCTTGTTCTGTTTTGAGCATCTTTTCCAAATCCTCCAACTGTCCTTTCTGTTTTAGTAACTGATTATAACTGAGGGAAAAAAAGGCATTTAGTGTATACAATTTCCAAAAAAGAGAATAATTTTAGAAATGAAGGAAATAAGAGTAATTTATTAATAAGTACTATACAAAATACATATAAATTTATACAAATTTCCCAGATAAATTACCTATGCCTTATGTTTAACATATAAAATCTATTAAACTCAAAGAAAATTGAGTTTAAATTCACAACACAACAAAATATAAGAAATTACCGGTCTTCGAGATCTTTATGTTCCACCTCAAGATTTTTGTGGGCAGACTTTAGAGTTCCATGTTTAGAGATAAGAGATTCATACTCTGAAGCCTGCCGTTCATGAAGAAGTTCCAGCTTTTCATGATCTTTGATCAGAGAATCATAGAGAGATTTTAGCTCTTCTCGTTCTTTGATTACAGATTCATTTTCATTTTCTAAGGAAGACTGCTGGATTAAAAGCTGTGCATTCTGGTTCATAAGTGAGGTACTTTGGGAATTAAGGGTGGAATTTTCAACCTATAAAAATGCATATAGTTATCAGACAAGAAAAAGTTCATGTTCTTTTTTTAAAAAAAAGAGATTTACAACGTTAATTTAAGGATACTCTAAATTACAGTTGATACATTTACATAATAATTGGAAAATTTGGTTCTTAACTTTCCAAAGAATAAAGGTACCATTTAATTTTGATTTTTGGAGGTGTTATGATATATATAATATATATCATATGTGTATATATATATGTGCATATGCTTTGGATTGAATTTATTCTAAATAAAAGTGATTAGGAACTATTTGTATTCTACCTATTAAAGGGTACAGAATTTGAAATGCTAGTTTATCATTTCTAGAATTTAGGAGTTGACAGAATGGAAAAATTACTTTTGGAAATTTCTCAAAAGCCTAAATTAAAGTAATATTTGCTTTATCACTTGGAAAAGAATACAGAAAAAAACTTCTAGATTCAGAGAGGGAATTTCTTTTGTTCTTCACAGAGTTGTACTGTTTGAAAAGATACTGGTAGGCGATGTTAAGTGAAAGATAGATCCTTTGAACTAAGGACAAATTTAAAAACAAAATTCCCATGTTGTCTTTTTTTTTTTTTTTGAGAGAGTCTCACTTTGTCACCCTGGGTAGAGTGGCCTCACAGCTCACAACAACCTCAAACTCTTGGGCTTAAGCGATTCTCTTGCCTCAGCCTCCCAAATAGCTGGGACTATAGGCACCTGCCACAATGCCCGCTATTTGTTGTTTAGCAGGCCTGGGCTGGTTTCAAACTCGCCAGCCTCAGTGTATATAGCTGGTGCCCTAACCACTGAGCTATGATTGCCAAGTCTGTTGTCTTGTTTTTTAAATAACTAAACTAGTAAGACCACAAAGTAAATATAAATTATCTTTGCTTATTTACCATATATACTCAAGTATAAGCCGAGTTTTTTTCGGCACAAAATTTGTGCCGAGTTTGGGTTTTTCGGCACAAATTTTGTGCCGAAAAAACTCGGCTTATACTCGAGTATATATGGTATATTTGAGTGAATTTATTAATTAGTATCTAGAGGCTCTGACATTTTAGAAAGTGCTGATGTGTGAAAGTTTGGCATGGCGCTAAATTTAAAAACATTTATCTTCTATGAATTGTTAAATTCAGTAAGAAACAATGTTTCCCATGTTTACTTTCCCTTATTTTAATAGCATAATTCAAGAAATCAGCAGCATATCACCAAAATATTACATTACAACCTGAAGCTTGGCATTCTGTGTTTGGAGAGTGGTATTCTGTTCCTGCAGTGACACTGTCTGCCTCTGAAGTGCAAGAATTTGAGCCTGCAAATTACTGTTCTGTGTCTCAAGTTGCTTCAATTGAGTTTTCAATGCTTGCTTCTCTGCTTGCAGTGTAGCATTCTTAAAAGAAAAAAAAAATCCACACATATTAAAAATAAAAGCAACATCAGATTTCTGTAATATCATGAAATTTTGTACAAAGAGCACTTACTATACTATCCAAAAGAAATCCAACAATCTTAAAAAAAAAAAAATCCAAACATTCCCCCTCTATCCCAAATTGTAAACAGACATTCAATCGAAGAAAAAGAAGGCAATGATACTAAAATCTTACTATAATATTGTGCCTGTATCCTATCTGTCTTACAGTATACTAAAAATAGAATATTCCTTTCTAAATATCTTTGTTAATCCAAGAACTAGGATGGAGTTGCCAGTTGTACGGTTTTAATACTGCTCAAAAGCATCCAGAGTGCCCAGAATAAGTGAGGCTATCTCCAGGTAAGGTATGCCAAAGGCAAATGTACACATAGGTGAGTGGTCCTCCCAGGGATAGCAGTAAAACAAATATTTGAAAGACCAGGTTTAGAAGAACTATCTTAACCATCTGTTTAAAAAATATATTCCATAATAAACCTAACAGATGTTACATATTTTCTTTAGTTATTTGTTTATATCCTTTAGTATTTTAGTGGCATACAATTATTTACTATTTTAGTGGTAAAAATGCTCATTAACATTTTATTCAACTACAGCACTTTTGGAGCATATCCAAACAAACCACACCATTCTCAATTTTTCCAGTATACATGGTCATATTTCTATTTTTATAGTCAAAACGTAAATTACTATGCAGATCATTATATATAATGTGATGATATTAATAATACTTGTCATAGATTTAACAATTTTAGGATTATTTCTAAATAAAATTTCAATGAGTATCAATGAAAAATCAATTAGTATCAATGAGTATAAACAAAGAACGCTCCCCCAAACAGAAATAAAACTATAATACATATATATACAAAAGGCTATAAATTGGTCTAGGCAAAAAAGTTACAAGTGAATCATGACAGATCATTTTTATCATACCTCTATAGACAGTAACATTCACTTTGTTGGCTTTCATGTTATACATATTACATGCCACTGTGTAAAAGGCGGGTGATGCTTTGACCCACATATTATACAATAAAATCAAAGCCAAAGAAGCAAAATTCTTTAAGATGTGTCTTGATACTTGTGTGTAATACTTGTCTTTTGTTCAGCTGTTTAAATAAAAAGGATGAAAAAATTTAAGCTGGTGGCGGCACCTATAGCTCAGTGGGTAGGGTGCTGGCCACATATACCCAGGCTGGCGGGTTCAAACCCAGCCCAGGCCAGCTAAAGAACAATGACCACTACAACAAAAAAATAGCCGGCCTTATAGCGTGCGCCTGTAGTCCCAGCTACTTGGGAGGCTGAGGCAAGAGAATCACTTAAGCCCAAGTGAGGTTGCTGCCAGCTGTGAGGCCATGGCACTCTACTGAGGGTGACATAGTGAGACTCTGTCTCAAAAAAAAAAAATTTTTAAGCTGGAAAAAAGAGTATGTTTATAGATTATGATATATTTATGTACCATTTGGACACAAAGAAGTGAAAAATTTTTCACTTACATATGTGAAATACTATTGTACGTTAAGACTTTAGAAACTAAATTATACAAACTCAATTGATCTGATATTTGTAGGAATAAGAAAAATTCCTATAGTACTTAATGAATGTAAGAGTTAGCTCAAAGGGTATCTCAGGGCAGGAAAAAAGTTTACAATGGAAAAGAAAGAACTGAGTAAATATAATACTGGCAAATAAAAATACCAGTCTATGATAAGACTTAAGTTTGTTTATAACCCTTTTATCTAAAATGACTAACATGACAAGTAATTTTTTTTCCAGTAGAAATCTGTAAAGGAAGTCAATGGGGAGAAGAGATTTACCTTATAGAACTTTATGTAACAGTTCAATTTTCTAAAATGTAATTATGAATATGAGTGATTAAAGTGTGTGTGTGTATATATATATATATATATAATAGGTTTTGATAAATAGCCAATAAATATATGAAAGATGCATAACACCTCACTCATAACTTAAAACATACAAATTAAAACATTTTCTCCTATTGGTTTCTTGTACACTCAATGAATCTCCAACAATAAAAAAAAAAAAAAAAATTTCTCCTATCACTATAACAAAAATTAAAATGTTAATCTGGAAAGACAGGTATACTCTATTAGTAGAATTGAAAACTGATATGATTTTTAGGGAGCTAATACCAAAATAAAAATCAATTGAAAGTAAACACACACATACACAGACACATAGGATGTATGTATTTCCTTTGATTTAGCAATTCCACTGTCAGGAACTTAGCACCCTAGGAACATGTTCAAAGATGGATTTTCATTGCATAAGAACCTAAAAACAGCCTAAATGTCCAGAAATGTGGGATTTATTTAAGTAAATTATGGGAACATTCACACTATGGAATAATATGTAGTCATTAAACAAATGAGATACATCCATATCTGCTAAAATAGAGAGACATTCAAGATAACATAACTGAAAAATACAAATGCAAATTTTATATAGCATGACTCCACTGGTAAAAATCTGTCAATGAAACATATGCAGGGTTTGGGGGGGACTAGGAGTGGAAGGGGAAGGCCAAAAATGAAGATACTCTATAGTCTAGGCGACAGATGATAGTATCTTTTTTTTTTTTTTTTTTTTTTTTTTTTTTTAAGACAGAGTCTCACTATGTTGCCCTAGGTAGAGTACTATGGCATCACAGCTCACAGCACCCTCAAACTCTTGGGCTTAAGCAATTCTCTTGCCTCAGCCTCCCAAGTACCTGGGACTACAGGCGCCTAGTTACTTTTTTGTTGTACTTGTCATTGTTGTTTTTAGCAGGCCTGGGCCAGGTTTGAACCCACCAGCCCTGGTGTATGTGGCTGGTGCCCTAGCCACTGAGCTATAGAGCGTGAGCCAGATGATAATATCTTGAGTTGAGTGGTATCAGCAGAGGTGGAGAGGAGGTGGTGGGTTGGAGTTACATTTCCAAGACAGAGTTGACACAGCTTGCTGATGAACTTACATGACGCTGATGAAAAAATGTATATTACTTAGTTCTTCAGTCTTTTTTATATGTATTATAAACAAAGTCAGTCATGAAAGTATAAAATGAGCAAAATTACAAAACCAAAAGAGAAAATTTTTTTAAGATAAATATATCTAATAATCCTTTTTTCTAAAAAAATATTTCTACTAAAAATTTAAAAACACTTACATTTCGTTCTACTTCAATTAACCTGTCTTTAACTTTCAGAAGCTCTCTAGTGGTTTCTTGACTTTCTCGCTCCCATTTGTTATCTGCACCACATACTGGAGGAGAGCTCTGAATCATCCTTTCCTCATCTTGTCTTTGTTTGAGAGCTTCATAATTTTTTTTCACCTAAAATATTAAAGGACAGAAAAAAATTACCAAAGTTATATTTCTCACAATTAATTTGACTCTGCACTGGTCTGGTGAATGTAAGAGATACTTCATTTCAAAATAACTAAAAGTATATTATAAACGTCTTACCACAAAAAATAAGTGAGGTGATAGTTATGTTAATCCGTTTAAGCATTCCACATTGTATATCAAATCATCACAATGTATACAGTTATGATTTAATAAAAATTAAAAAAAAACTCACTACTGACAGATAAATTATTTAAATCTTTATAAGAAAAAAATAAATTAATCAAAAAACAAAAGACTATATATCAAAAAAAATAAAAAAATAAAAAATGTGATCAGCTCTTATCACTCAAGTTTGAAGAAAAAAATTAAAATGTGATGAAATGTATGAAAATTACCATGATTATAGTTTTTGCTTTAAAAATCCAAACCCTTTCTGTCTAGAAACATTAAGTATACTCTGCTTGCATGTGACATGCTCCTACAATATATTCTGTAATTTCAAATTTCATTGTTTGTAATAAAAATGGCCTGAAGAGCAGATCAAGTGGATAAGGCTGCTAAATACTAATGATTCTCTTTAGAGCTATCTATAACCAATTTAGAAATTTCACAGAAATCTCTATGTAAAGAACAAATAGTCTACAAATTGTTAATAATTAGTCTTAAAAATACACCTAAATTAAAATTGAGGAATTATCTATATGTCTGCCCTTTTAAGAAGGATATATTACCTAGAATGAACTATGTTAATAAATGACTACTTTATTCAGATCTTGCTCCAAAAGATATAATTTATCTTACAAGGAGTGAATGATTATCTTACTCAGGATTTTTTTTCCTTTTCCTTTTTTTCTTTTTCTTCACTCTGTCACCCTGGGGACAGTGCCATGGCATCATCATAGTTCACAGCAACCTCAAACTCTTAGGCTTGAGCTGTCCTCATGCTTCAGCCTCCCAAGCTGCTGGGACTATAGGCATGCACCACCTTTCCTGCGTAGTGTTTTCTATTTTTAGCAAAGATGGGGTCTTGCTCTTGCTCAGGCTGGTCTTGAACTCCTGAGCTCAAGCAATCCACCTTCCTCAGCTTCCCAGAGTGCTGGATTACAGGCATAAGCCCCCATGCCTGTCCTCTTTTTTTCATATTAAGTAGAGATAGGGTCTGTGTTGCCCAACTGGTCTTGAACTCCTCACTTCAAGTAACCCTCCTTCTTTGGCCTCCCAAAGTGCTGAGATTAAAGGTGTGAGCCACCATGCCTAGCCTTTTAAAGAATTTTTTAGTTTTAAGTTGATATTCTCAAATTAGGTTGTAATCGTATCCAAACTGTCATCTAGTGGGAAGGTTGACTATCATACAACTATATGAAGAGGGATGTGTGACAATGGCTATCTACTTGTATAGCCATAATCTTCTAAATATTAATAGAATGATTCTAAATGTAACCTGCAGTCATCTTGTCAGTCTGAATGTTTAATAGACGTTAAGCCCACTTCTTGTGGCACCCCAGAGACAATAAAAGGAAATAGGAGGGAGAGGTCTTGGTAAGCGCCCACCTAATGGGTACAATGTAGCAGTATATGGTGAAGGACTTAACTATAACTCAGATGCTAAAGCAAACAATGTAACTTAATCATATGTGTCCTTATATTAATTTGAAATTTTAAGAAAAGGAAGAATAAACCAGAATGTGCCTGTACTAATCTACCATCTACTAACCCTATGGAATGGGCAAGTTCCTTATACTTCAATTTACTAAAAGGGAAAACAGTTGCATCTGTTTTGCTTGCTTACTTGATTGAATAATTCCAAATATAAGACCTAGAAAAGACATCCAACTTATAAGATCAAGTGCTTTCTTATACCACACATGTGATTTTCCTCTACTTGGTATGTTCACATCCATGTTTTTGTCTATCAAAATTTTACTTGGCTTCTTAATAGGAAGGGAGTGCCAGAGTGTTTTGAAAGCTTTTCCCAATAAAATAAGCCTGCCTCTTCCTCATCCTATATCTTTAATTCTACGTCTGACTGCGTGAGGGACATTACACACATGAAATAGAATTGAATAAATTATACCATATCCATATGACAAAGATGTGTTCAGGAATAATCTCAAAAATTATGAAAAATGAAGAAATAGGCTAAATATTGATAAAATGTTTAAATTCTTTTCTACTTTATATTTTTTGTCCAAGTATTTATAAAATAAATGGTAATTATAACTCTTCAAGAAAATCACTTACTGTTTTAAGTTCTTGGCGTAATTGTTGGTTGTAATTTGTGGATTCTTCTAATCGAGCTTCTAAAGCAGCAATTTTTTCTTCTTTTATTTCAAGGGACTTCTTAAGAGTGGATTCTAATTTTGATTCCAGAAGTTTATATCTACTATCCAAGTGCAAAAATAATATAGTTCATCGTTGTAGGTCAGAAAAAAAAGAGAATTGTTTTTTAAGATAACTTAAGACCACAAATATTGATGCCATAAATGGGTCTCAAAAGTCTTTTTTGAAAAGAGGTAAATTAACTTATTCTCTTCTTACTGCTCTACTTCCCCTTTTATTCCTAGTCATGAAGCAACAAAATCACTAAGTAAATTGAGCTCCAGATTATAGCCTAGATTGTCAAAAGCAACAATTAATACCAAAAAATGGAATCTGGAAGATTGAAGTCCCAAAATATTCCTTTTGGTATTATAAGAATAGAATTTATAGAGAGAATAGACGGATTCATTTTATCATCAAGCACTTGCCTTTGATATTAATGTGGAAAGTATTTACGTAAGGACCCATGAACAGTTAAGACTTAAAACTCATCAAAGACTGTCCCATGAAGGCTATATTAACCAGTTTGATGAAAATATTTCAAATTGTATATAAAACCAGCACCACCAAATGGTATACAGGGCTCACCTACAGCTGGGTTCATAAATTTATAATAAGGTAAATTAGGGCAGCTACATGGTTTATTCTACTTTTTCTTTTAAGAATAGGCAGTTGTAGCATTACTTACACAAAGAAAATAATAAACCTGTTTAAACAAAGAGGGATGCAGTATTTATATTAAAAGACAGTCAATTAAATTGGTTCTTAACTATCTGATTAATTCAAACAAAAATTTATCTTCATGAAATACCTATGTAATTAATTCAATATTTGCTTGACTTGACCTGACTGCTAAAATAAATGCCTCAATTACTTCTCTAATTATAAAACCTTTTAAAATATCAATCTATTCTATTTACTTTGAATATTCTCAAATTATGTTACCAAATCCCAAATAATCTGTATTAGTTTTTCCTATATACATTTAATACAGAATATAAGTACTAGAACAGTAATGTGTAGATGATAAAATATTAATTGTATAATTATGAAAATTTCACTAGATTAAAATCTAGTCAGCATAAAACAGTATTCTTAACTATACACAATTTCTTTTCTAGCTGGAACCACGTGGCTAAACTAGATGCTAAATCATAGACTTGAAAATTAGATTAAGTCTGTTTGGCAGACTATAATTACCATGAGAAAATAGAAATTTCTTTAAACCTATATTGATCATTTTTAAAATTAAAGGGTATATGATTGCTTTCAGGCCCTAGTTTTCCACATTATTTTTATGCCTTAATTGTTTCTCAACATTTTCCTTTGTTTCATACGTTTCCTCTACATCTCAAGTCCACATTTTGGCAAATAAATAAATGAAACGAGTGTGATATTTATACATATGATTCAAATAAAAATTTGAGATAGATTTGTTTGTTGTTTAATGTCTTCTATTTTCACAGGCAATTATGCCCTCTAATTATCTGCTACCTGGGTGGCATCCTATTTTACTATTTTGTAACTGTATTTATATAATAACAGTTTAGCTTTTTTTTTTTTTTTTTTTTTTTTGTAGAGACAGAGTCTTACTTTATGGCCCTGGGTAGAGTGACGTGGCATCACACAGCTCACAGCAACCTCCAACTCCTGGGCTTAAGCGATTCTCTTGCCTCAGCCTCCCGAGTACAAGGGACTGCACAGGGACTATAGGCGCCTGCCACAACGTCTAGCTATTTTTTGTTGTTGCAGTTGGGCCAGGACAGTGTTTGAACACGCCACCCTAGGCATATGGTGCTTGCGCCTTACCGACTGAGCCACAGGTGCCACCGGCTTTTTGTTTATTTGTTTTTTGAGACAGAGTTTTACTTTGTCCCACTGGGTAGCGTGCCATGGTGTCACAGCTCATAGCAACCTCAAACTCCTGGGCTTAAGTGATTCTCTTGCCTCAGCCTCCCAAGTAGCTGGGACTACAGGTATATGCCACAATGCCCATCTATTTTTTTTAGAGACAAGGTCTTGCTCTGGCGCAGGCTGGTTTTGAACTCCTGAGCTCAGGCAATCCACCCTCCTCGGCCTCCCAGAGTGCTAGGAAATGTGAGTCACCACACCTGGCCTATTAAATTGTTTTTGATTATCACTAATTTTTTTTTTTTTTTTTTTTTTTTTTTTGAGAAACAGTTGCATTCTGTTACCCAGGCTAGAATGTCATAGCTTTACCCTAGCTCACAATAACTTCAAACCCCTGGGTTTAGGCAGTCCTTCTGCCTCAGCCTCCTGAGTAGATGTGATTACAGGTGTCCACTACAACACCTGGCCTGTATTTTGCTATTTTTAGTAGAGACGAGGTCTTGCTCTTGCTCAGGCTGATATCAAACTCCAGAGCTCAAGCAATCCTCCCACTTCAGTCTTCCAGTGCGCTAGGATTACAGGCATGAGTCACCATGCCCAGGTGATAGTTTTTTTTCTTACCCAACTTTTTCTAAGAGAAGAAAGGAATCAGAAACAGGGTAAAATACATAAATGTTTTCTTTAGCTAGTACAGGAAGTAATTAATGTTTGAGGACAAAAATGAATTGTTTGCCAAATAGAATTAATACTCACCTGTCATCAGTACTTTGCTCATCACATAATAGTCGCTCTTTATTTAATCCTATTTTCTCAAGCTCATGAGTTAATTTTTCAAGATCATTGTTCATCTGCTGAGTCTTCAATTTTTCACTCACCAAATCCTTATTTGAAAAAGGAACGTACAATTCTTATAGTGCCAATAGCTTACATATCTAATAAAGTCAGCTGAAATTCTAAATACTATACATATGATTTGAACCAGGAAATACAGAAATGTTATCACTGTACCTTTCCTTCATCATCCAAAAGTAGTTACACAAAAAAATTATAATCTAATTTAGCAACACTGTTTTTCCTTCTTTTCTTTGCTAATACTGTTTTTGAAGTAGAACGTTAAAAAATAAAAGGGAACATCTTTACTTGTGAATACACACCTTAGGTTTGAAAACTGTGGAGGAAAAAAACATAACCTAGAACTTTAGTACATATTTCTATGAATTTATGTTGGATACAATGCTCCTCTTCCACCACAGCCATGGAGTGAAAGAGACCTAAGGTACTGGTCTGAAGAACTAGGTGACAGTCTTAGATGTTCAGGCACAAAGTATGTGTTGTTCATGACTATAAGACTATAGAACAGAAGAACAAAATTAAAAGGTCCCTCCTCAATGCCTCTTTAGCAAAAATGCAGACTACTCAATGTGAATTTCTACCATAGTGCTCCTTTTTAATCGAATATAAAGGGCTATCACATATCATACTGCAACAGGGATGGCAGAAAAGAGCCAAATAGACTATCTTCTGATTTGCACTAACCATGTTTCATTGCCAATCTACTCTTGCAAAAATTTCAGAATTCTTCTCAACACACAGATCCTAAGAAACTACTAGATGTTCAGTGTTGATCTTTACGTTTAACCTCATTTGCATTCTTTACTTTAGAGGTGAACATTCATGGGGCTTTGGAGACTGAAAAGATCTGGATTTGAATCTAATAATGCATTCATTAGCTGAGTAAATTATGTAATATTTCTGAACCTCAGTTTTCTAATCTGAAAAAGAGATAAAATATCTATAAAGGACTGGTTGGAAAAATTCTTTAAGCATATTAATATAACGTAAATGAAGTTGAGTCCAGTACTTGGTACATAGCACTCAATAAATGGTAGCTATCACGTTTCCTTTTTTAACATTCAGTAAGAGACCTGATCAAATATTTTAATATTATTTTGAAATAAAATTTTAGAATTACAACACAGCAAGTCAGAAACCACAAGGAAATCATATTACTACAAATTCTGGAAAAATAAGTCATATACACTTTGTAATTTAATACAAATAGGAAACCTGAAAGCTATTTCTACTTCCAAAATTCTAATAAACCATACAAAAGATAATACAAATTGCTGATGGGTTCCAATAAAACTTCAAAAAACTTTGAGTTAAAAATGTAAAAAATACTTGCTGAAATTTAGGATAATATATTACCTCACGCAACGTAACCAAAGTTTTTATATCAATAGTTGCTCTTTTCACAAGCTCCTTATTTTCTTTCTCTAATTCTTTCAGGCGAATACAAGATTCTTTATATACACCAATTTCTTTGGAGAGTGTTTTGTTTTCTTTTTCCAAATTTCCAATCCTTACATTATTTTCTTCTAATGTGGTATCTTTAATTTCTGCTTGTTGTCGGAGTCTTTTATTTTCCTTCTCCAACTGTTTCTTATCCTTCTCTAGTTGTGAAGTCTCTTGTTCTAAAGATTTATTTTCTTTTTCCAGCTGTTCTAGTCTTTTGCTTGATATTTTTAATTCTTCTAGGTTTTTTTGCAGTGTTTGATTTTCCATCTCTAAGTCCTGTAGTTCACCTTCTAATTGCTGAATTTTTTTATTGCTGTTCTCTAGAGCTTTCTGTAACCTTTGATTTTCTGTGTCTAAACCCTGGTAGCTAACTTCTAAGCGTTCTGTTTTCTTGAAAGATGCTTTCATAAGCTCCAAACCTTTCTTAAGTTGCTCTTTTTCACTTTCCAGTTCTTTGTTTTCTAGTTGTAGCTGAGCCATTTTCATGCTCACACACTTCAAAGATTCCACATTCCTTCTCAATTCTAAATTTTCCTCATCAAGTTGAGAATTCTCCTTTTCTAGGGATTCTAGCTGAAAAGTAAGGTTTTTAAAGCTATCCAATGTTTTTTTTAATTTTCTGTTGTCTCTTTCTAACTCTGAATTTTCTTGTTCTAAGGCTTCAATTTTTTCACAAGTGATTTTTAAATTAGTTATCTTTTTCTGTAACAATTCATTTTCTTTTTCAAGATGATGTAACTCATTTTCAAGTTCTTCTGCTCGTTCTCCTTTTTCCTTATAATGTTCCAATTCTTTTCTAATTTGTCTTTTTTCAAATTCGATCTTGCTTAGTTTGCTACTTGTTTCCTTGATAGATTCGTGAAGAATTTTATTTTCTTTTTCAATGTCTTTCACTCTTGCTTCAGCACTTATCTGAGAACGCTGCCTTAAAGAAGATACTGTTTGATTCAGATGTTCATTTTCCTGTTCCAATATTTTAATCTAATTCAAAAAAGGAAGAAAATTAAACTATAATTAAGCAAAAACTAAGTATTATGAATTATAGTTTTTTCTCTTCCAAAAATAGGAAAAGGAGAACATAAAAAGGTGATACATTAAAATGTTTTAATTCATTTAATTTACATTTAATTTTACTTTTAATTTATTAATATTTATTGAAAACCACTGTGTACACATGGAGGACAAGTACTGCCAGGTTTCTAAAGTTTGCATCTTAAGAGAGTACACATTCTAAATGAATGGTTAAGAGAGATGTGTTTTCTATTAATCAAAATTAATCAGATTATTTATCATTATATGCTTCAAATTCAAATATAAATATAGATGAAACACCAGCACACATCTCCTTAGGTACATAAGGTTTTACTTCCACACAGTAGCTCCTCAGTAAATATGTGCTGTATTATGTGTGTATATATATACACACACACGAGTGTATATGTGTATTCATTCCCCAAAAGTATTATAATTAGCAAATATAAAAATAATAAAATCATCTTTGACAGCTAACTCATCCAATGTATGGCTAAAATGATAGTTCTCATAAAAGAAGTGTGGAGGCCAGGTGCACACCTGTAATCCCTACACTCTGGGAGGTCCAAGTGGGTGGATTGCCTGAGCTCACAGGTTTAAGATCAGCCTGAGCCAGAGCAAGACCCTGTCTCTAAAAATAGCCACGCATGTGGCAGGTGCCTATAGTCCCAGCTTACGTGGGAGGCAGTGGCAAGAGAATGGCTTGAGCCCAAGAGTTTGCCATGGCATTCTACCAGCAGTGACAAAGTGAGACTCTGTCTCAAAAAAAAAAAAAAAGTGTAGATTCAGGCTTAGCTTTAGAATTTTTGTTCTGTAGCTCTAGAGAAATCTAGATTCTTATGGGTAGTCGGAGGACTATATAAAACAAATAATTTTACTACTTAAAATAAATTTTTTCCCCCCCCAGACACCCTTCTCCTTTTCCTTTTAAAGAAAAATTTTGAAATGGCAAGTTGCTTATCTATCCAGTTCTCAATTATCTTAGACTTAAAATCAGAATGAATATTAAATATTTGAAAGCAAATCTGGTAATATCCAAAATGACTGCTGCAACCACACTTTTCCCTCCTTCAGTAGGTCAGAGTATAGCTACATTTCTCCAGCTCTACTCAAGGACTTTAGAATCTACAACACTGCTCTAGACACTTGAAAGCACAAGTACTGAAGAATTTTATAGTAGATGATTAAGCACACTAGAGATTTAAAAAAATTCTAAGCTTTCTCTTTAATTTTCCTAAAAAACATGGGATAGAAAATAAGGTAAAATTATAGTTACGTTAAAATTTAAAAAATCTAAAATATTTCCCTAATGATATGTGAACATTTTATTTACATACACTTCAAAATAACTTAATAAAATGCATTGTTTGTTTACTAGGAAATTAATGTACCTGTCTCTCTGAATTTTCTCTAAGTGTTTCAATTGTTTTTTCAAGCTGAGCTTTTTCCTTCATTAGATCTTTGCTTAAATTCTGACAATTCTGAAGACTTTGCTTTTCTTGAACAATCTCGTTTTCAAGAATTTCAACCTAGAGAAAATTAATGAACAAAAACAGTATGTTAAATATTGTACAATAATGGAAACTCTTCAAAAGAAAAGATAATCACTGGATAAAGGATAAAACAGTTTTAATATACATATGATAAAATTTTAAGAATCCACTATAAGAAATTCAAGTAGCACTCCATGCTAATTTTAGAAAGTCTATAAAATTTGCACATAAGACTGTTTCTTTTATCCTCTACATCTTTTTAGGGCAAATTTCAATTTCTAAACTCAAAGAAACCCAGTAGAATTAATGGTAATGATATGCTATAGAAGAACTATACAAATCTTACTGAAAGATTATCTTGGCTTGAGTGAATTTGTAAAGTACAATTTTAATTATAATAAAGGAATTTCAGTAACCTAGAAGGAGAAAGAGAACATAAAAAGCATGAAGAAAAAGGTGAGAAATGATGGTACAGTATAAGGTTAATGAGGAAGCAAGAAGAGATTTGGGCTCGTAGCCTGTACTCAGTGATTAGGGTGCTCACCACATACGGGGCTGGCGGGATTGAACCCACTCCGGGACTGCTAAACAGCAATGACAACTACAAAAACAATAACAAAGAACAGCCAGATGTTGTGACGGGCGCCTGTAGTCCCAGCTATTTGGGAGGCTAAGGCAAGAGAATCACTTAAGCCCAAGAGTTTGAGCTTGCTGTGAGCTGTGACGCCACATCACTCTACTGAGAGTGACACAGTGAGACTATCTCAAAAAAAAATAAATAAATAAAAAAGAAGAAGAGATTAGGCAGTGCCTGTGGCTCAGTGAGTAGGGCACCAGCCCCATATACCAAGGGTGGAGGGTTCAAACCTGGCCCCGGCCTAAGTGCAATAAAAAAAATAGCCAGACATTATGGCAGGTGCCTGTGGTCCCATCTACTTGGGAGGCTGAAGCAAGAGAATCTCCTAAGCCCAGGAGTTGGAGGTTACTGTGAGCTATGACACCACAGAACTCTACAGAGGGTGACAAAGTGAGACTCTGTCTCTAAAAAAAGAAGATGAAGAAGAAGAGAATTGGTTTAAAATAAAAGGGAAAGAGAGAGGAAAATAATAAAAAAAAAAAGGGCTGAAAAAGACTGGAGCAAATATTCATATTTAGGTTTAAATTTATTTTAAATCACACATTTTAGAGATATAATAATATTGGTGGTTAAGAATTATGAAATACCAAGTTCAAATTAACAGCATGCTAAACTATCGATTTTCCCATTATTTTATAAGATTCTGAACCAAGTAATAAAAAACAATAAAGGAAGACTTTGTACAATATTCCACTTTAAATTGAAATGTTACCTAATTTATATTACTTACCATGTCATAATGAAGAACTCGTCTAAAGAAAGCTTAATTTTTCTATTTTAGCATCAAGGAAAATAATCTAATATCATCTCAAAAGCATTTAGTCACAAGTCTTTTTCAATAACTCAATTCAACATTAATTTATTAATATATGTTTAGGAAGCTTTTAGCTCTTAATTACTAGTTAATACAGATGGAAATATAGGATTAATTTTACATAATTAAATTCATTTGTTGTTTTATATCAATGGGATTCAAGTGAGACTTCCAGTTTACCAAAAACATCTTTTATATAATGAATTGATCAAAAATTGCTTGAATCACTAAGAATTTACACATTAAATTTCAAGGCTAATTTCAAAATGAAACAGTATTCTACAGACTCTATTAGAAGTTCTAAAGGGCCATTGCTACTTTAACACCGTATGATCATCAAATGCTTATTAAGATTATATGATAAGGTTCGGCACCTGTAGCACAGTAGTTACGGCACCAGCCACATGCACGGAGGCTGGTGGGTTCAAACCCAACCCGGGCCAGGTAAACAACAATGACAACTGCAACAACAAGAAAAATAGCCAGGCATTGTGGCAGGCACCTGTAGTTCCAGCTACTTGGGAGGCTGAGGCAACAGAATGGCTTAAGCCCAAGAGTTTGAGCTTGCTGTGAGTTATGATACCAAAGCACTCTACCCAGGGCAATGAAGTGAGACTCTGTCTCAGAAAAAAAAAGGAAAAAAAAAAAAAAGATCATTTGGTTAAAAATGCAAAAATGTTTGAAACATTTAAAAAACCACAAAAAAATCAAGAATTCCATTTGAATAATCTAAGGCAATGGTTCTCAAAGCATGCCTGGCAGGACATTACCCAGGAACTTCTTAGAAGGAAGAATTCTTAGTCATGTATGTGACTGTAAGATTCTAGTTATGTAAATTATGTGTGTGTGCACTTGTGTGTATACATGATACTTGATCTAACTATTCCACAATATGAAAAACAGTATCAACAATGGCTATACACTTTATGGACTTGGACAGTTCTTGTATTTCTGTTACACCAAAGTCTCATTAAAATTCAAGTTGCATAATGCCTAAACTGTTGTTTTTTTAAAAAATGGCTGTTTCGGCTCAGTACCTGTACTCAGGGGCTAGGGTGCCAGCCACATACACCAGAGCCCGTGGGTTCAAACCCAGCTCAGGCCTGCCAAACAACGATGACAACTACAACCAAAAACTAGCCAGGTGTTTTTGGGCGGCTGAGGCAAGAGAATCGCTTAAGCCCAAGAGTTGGAGGTTGCTATGAGCTGTGATGCCATGAGGTTGCTGTGAGTTGTGATGCCACAGCACTCTACGGAGGGCAACATAGTGAAACTCTGTCACACACACAAAAAAAAGAAAGAAAGAAATGGCTGTTTCCAGATATGGAATAGGACATGTTCAAAATGATCCTAGAATATTTTGTCATTTAGAAAACAAGGAAGCTTTCAAGGGGTGCTAATGGTCATGTCATAAGGATTCAGGAAGAAGCTTTTTTTTTGCAGTTTTTGGCTAGGGTTGGGCTTGAACCTGCCACCTCCAGCATACGGGGCAGGTGTCCTACTCCTTTCAGCCCCAGGCACTGCCCTCAGGAAGAAGCTTTTAAAGAAGCTTCCATTAGCCCAAGATGGGATAGTAAAAAAACTAAATCCAATGGGTTGAAACACTGTAAGTAGGATTTGCTTCAAAACCATCTAGAGCAGTTCTCAACCTGTGGGCCGTGACCCCTTTGGGGGTTGAACGACTCTTTCACAGGGGTCACCTAAATACATCCTGCATATCAGATATTTACATTACAATTCATAACAGTAGCAAAATTACAGATATGAAGTAGCAACAAAAATGTTATGTTTGGGGGTCACCACAACATGAGGAACTGTATTAAAGGGTCAAGGCATTAGGAAAGTTGAGAACCACTGATCTAGAGAATGTGGGAGAAGAGGCAGAGATAGAAATGAAATAAGATCAGCTATAAGTTAATAATTACTGAAGCTGAATAACAAGTATAGGGTTCATTCACACATTTATGTATACTTGAAATTTTACTTAAGTTAAAATAATATTTAGGGTACATGTAAAAAATGGAAAATAAATGTGCTATTTACTTATACCTTTGCATATATTTGTAAACATCACAATAATCATTTTTATTTACCTTTTTACTTAGTCTTTGATTTTCTTTTTCAACTTTTAGGATTTTGGAAGAGTTGCCTTCTACAGAATCCACAGTACTCCGAAGCTCTTCTACAGTTTTTGTCAAACTCTGGTTTTCCATCTCCAACTTCAATAACCTACTTGATGTCAACTCATTCACCTCATGGCCCAAGGACTTCTGTGGTGCTATAACATAAAAAATATGCCACTGGTAAAACTATGCTTATTCTTTACTATTTAAAATATTGTGTGCAAATGTGATATGTCACTTGATGTTTAACTTTATTTAAAAAAATTGTTATATAAGATATACACAATGAAAGAGAGGTAAATCTTTTAACTTTTAATGCATTCACAGCTTTCTATTGAAAAAAAGCATTAAATTCAGACTGAAGAGACTAGAGTTCCACCTGTAATTCTCTAAGAAATTAACTACTTGACAATTTCTAAACTACTTTAAACTTAATGAATCTTAAGTTACTTTTATAAACATAGTTACTGCTCTGTGTATCTCATAGGGTCTTTACGTGACTCATGAAATTCAAAGTATATGCCATAGCTTGGAATTTTAAAGTAAGGCAATTATTTTGTTGCTGTTTTAGAGACAGGGGCTTGCCAGGGCTAGGCAGCAGTAACAACAGCACAGGCTCACTGCAACCTGGGCTCAAGCTATCCTGTCTCAGCTTCCCAAGTAGCCAGGACTATAGGTGTGCCCAATAAGCCTGGCTAATTTTTAAATTTTTTTTTTTTTTGTAGTGATGGAGTCTTGCTATGTTTAGCTCAGGCTAATCTTAAACTCCTGGCCTCAAGAGAGGCTCCCTAAATGCTAGGATTACAGATGTGAGCCAATATACCCAGCTAGGAAGGCAATTTGAGGGAAGAAAACCTAATGTGATTTGAAGGCAGTCAAGACAGTATGTATATACCAGTCATGTTGGAAAATTTTTATACATTAGAATTCATGATAAACTTAACTGCAAAGAGCAACATCTACTCCATTCTGCCATAGGAGATCATCTTTTTAAGTAGATGTCAGCATTGCTTTTTAAAAAATAAATGCTCCCTAATCAGTATGCCAAAAGAAATTAACAACTCTATAACTGCAGGCTTATTTAATAACCTTAATAACAGACTCATTAAATATTTTGTTGATATAAAAATATTAATATTTACAAATAAAATAAGACATAAGATTTATTTTGAAATCCTAGATCTCAAGAAGGAAAATGGATGAAGGTAGTGGAGGGCATTTCTATATCTATCTTTTTTTTTTTTTTTTGTAGAGACAGAGCTTCATTTCATCACCCTTGGTAGACTGCCGTGGTGTCACACAGCTCACAGCAATCTCCAATTCCTGGGCTTAGGCAATTCTCTTGCCTCAGCCTCCCGAGTAGCTGGGACTACAGGTGCCCGCCACAACACCTGGCTATTTTTTTTGTTGTTGTTATTGTTGCAATTTTTGGCCTGGGCTGGCTTTGAACTCTCCAACCTCAGTATATGGGGCCAGTGCCCTACCCACTGAGCCACAGGCCCCACCCATATCTATCTTTTTGTATGTTTCAGATGCTTCATAAAAAAGCAAAGAAATAAGCACACACATAAAATATACCCCTGTATGCATATATTTTCTTCAAAATTCAATACAGTAAATGATGGTTAAGTTTTAAATAAAGAAAACCTCAATTTTTATTTTTAGCTTTCGTTCTAGTTATGTAGTTAATCTTTTATTAAAAGCTAGCACACTGGAGAGTCACTAACTTTTAAAATTCCATTAGATGCCCAAGTCTTTTTTTTTTTTTTTTTTTTTTTTAAATAAACAAAGTCTCACGTGGTTGCTCAGGCGGGCCAACAGTAAGGCAATCATACCTTAATGCAACTGCTAGAAGCAGGTAATCCTCTCACCTCTGCCTCCCAAGTAGCTGGCACCACAGGCATGTGCCATCATGCCTGCCTAATTTTTAAATTTTGTTGTACAGCCAGTGTCTCACTATATTGCCCAGGCTGGTGTAGAATTCGTGGCCTAAAGCGATCCTCCCAGCTTTAGCCTCCTAAAGTGCTAAGATTACAGGTATGACAAACATAAGCCTCTGTGCCAGCCTAGATGTTTTAAATTTAACTATAAACTTATAGGATACATTGTTCTAACTGGTAACTAATGAAGGGTTAAAAATGAATTTTTTTTTCTTTTGAGATAGAGTCTCACTATGTCACCCTGGGTAGACTGATACAGTATCGCTGCTCACAGCAAGCTCAAACACTTGGGCTTAAGTGATTCTCTTGCCTCAGCCTCCCAAGCAGCTGGGACTAACAGGTGCCCGTCACAACACCCGACTATTGTTTGGTTGTAGTTGTCTTTGTTGTTTGGCAGGCCCAGGCTGGATTCAAACCACCAGCTCCGGTGTTATGTGGCTGGCTCCCCAGTCACTGAGCTATAGTTGCTAAGCCTAAAAATGAATTTTGAAAATTCAGTACTACTTGTGTCACTTTGGATAAAAGTCTGAAATGAATATTCTGAGCATGCTGAAATTATTTTAAACATTCTTTTTCCATTTCCATTATCATCTGGTTCTACCTTACGAATGATATTAAAACACAGCATAGAACAGATAGTTGAGATATTCATCAATCCCTGACAGTAGCATTACTGTCAATCCAACATGGATGAGACATTTTAATATATATAGTCACCATGATATACAACAGACCTCTTGAATTTATTCTCATCTAGCCAAAATTCTGTGTCCTTTACCCACCATATCCCCTATCTTCTCACCCCTCAGCCACTGGTAATCAACCATTTTACTCTATTCCTATGAGTCTGACTTTTTTGATTCCATATATAAATGAGATCACACAGTATTTGTCTTTCTGTCCCTGGCTTATTTCACTTAACATAATGTCCCTCAGATTCACCCATATTGTGAATATGGTGAATATTCACAGTGAAAGGATTTCCTTCTTTTAAAGCAGAAAAGTGTTCTATTGTGTATATATACATATTCTTATCCATTTATCCACTCACAGACACTTAAGTTTATTCAATATCTTGACTGTTCCAAATAATGCTCCAATAACTATGGGAATCTAGGTATCTCTTTGACATACATACCGACTTAATATCCTTTGGTTATATAAGCAAGAATAGGATTGCCAAATGACATGGTTTACTTTTGACTTTTGAGGAGTTGCCATATTGTTTTCTATAATGGCTGCACTGACTTACATTCTCATAAACAGTATCCAAGAGTTCTTTCTCTTTTCCACATCCTAACTAATACTTGTTATCTTTAATTTTTTTTAAGAGATGAGATTTCGGCTCGGCACCCATAGCACAGTGGTTACAGCGCCAGCCACATACACCAAGGCTGGCAGGCTGGAACCCAGCCTGGGCCAGCTAAACAACTCCAACCAAAAAATAGCCAGGCATTGTGCAGGCACCTATAGACCCAGCTACTTGGGAGGCTGAGGCAAGAGAATCGCTTCAGCCCAAGAGTTTGAGCTTGCTGTGAGCTGTGATGCCACAGCACTCTACTAAGGGTAACATAGTAAGACTCTGTCTCAAAAATAAATAAATAAATAAAAAGAGATGGGATTTCACTCTGTTGCCCAGGTTGACATGCAGTAGCACAATCAGATCACTACAATTCTTGGGCTCAGGCAACCTTCCAATCTCAGTCTCCCAAGTAACCAGCACTATAGGCATGCACCACCACACCTGGCTAATTTTTAAATTTTTTGTAGAGATGTGGTCTCTACACACAACTTGTGTTGCCCAGGTTGGTCTTGAACTGAGGCTCAAGAAAAACCTTACAACCGGTGAGAGGTGGTATCTTTTTCTTTAAGACAGAGTCTCACGCTATTGCCCTGGGTAGAGTACAATGATGTTACCATAGCTGCAACCTCAAACTCCTGGGCTCAAGTAATCCTCCTTCCTCAGCCTCCCGAGTAGCTAGGAATACAAATACATGCCACTGTGTCCAGCTAATTTTTTCTATTTTTGGTAGAGATGGGGTCTTGCTCTTGCCCAGGCTGACTTCAAGAGATCCTCCTGGCCTCAGCCTCCCAGAGTGCTAAAATTACAGGCATGAGCCACCGCACCTAGCCCAAATTTTAATGATATTAATTCTTCCAACCCATGAACATGGATGGGATATCATTCTATTTATTTGTTCTCCTTTGATTTCTTTCACCAATGTCCTACAGTTTTCAATGTAGCTATCTTTTACCTCTGTGGTTAAATTTATTCCAAGTATTTTACATTTTTATGTACCTACTATAATTGGCAATGTTTTCTTCATTTCTTTTTTTGAATAGTTTCTTGTTAATGTATAGATATGCTACTGGTTTTGCATGTTGATTTTGTATCCTACAACTTTACTGAATTCATTTATTAGTTTTAACAAATTCTTGGCAGAATCTTTAGGGTTTTCTTTATATAAGATCAAGTTGTCTGGCTGGGAGTTCGAGACCAGCCTGAGCAAGACAGAGACCCTGGCTCTACTAAAAATAGGGGAGAAAAAAATTAGCCAAGCATTGTGAGGGGTGCCTGTAGTCCCAGATACTTGGGAGGCTGAGGCAAGAGGATTGTTTGAATGCCCAAAGTTTGAATTTGCTATGAGACAGGCTAGCCTTTGGCAACAGAGTAAGACTGTCTCAAAAAAAAAAAAAAAAAAAAAATACAGACCAAGTTGTTTGTAAACACAATTTAACTTCTTTCCTACCAATTTCAATGCTTTTTTATTCCTTCTCTTGCCTACCACTCTGACTAGGGTGTCCAGCACTATGCTGAGTAGAAGGGACAAGAGTGGGTATCCTGGTCTTATTTCTAATTTTAGAGAAAAAATTCTCAATTTTTCTCTGCTAAGCATGTGGATTTGTCATTTATGAACTTTACTGTGTTGAGGTAATTCTTTCTATACCTACTTTGTTGAGAGTTTTTATCATGAAAAGATGTAGAATTCTGTCATATGGAAATGTTTGCATATGTTGAACCACCCTCGTACCCCAGGGATAAATCCCAATTGTACATGGTGAATAATCCTTTTAACACTCTACTGAATACAGTACATTGTTGAGGATTTTTGCATCTCTGTTCATCGGGGATATTGGCCTTTGATTTTTTTCTTGTAGTGTCCTTGTCTAGATTTAAAGTATCAGGGTAATGTTGGCTATGTAAGATGAGTTTGAGGACTGGTATTAGTTCTTCTCTAAATATTTCATTCAAGCCAGGTGTAGTGGCTCATGCTTGTAATCCCAGAGCTTTGGGAGGCCAGGAATTCAAGATTGGCCTGGGAAACAGAGCAAGACCCCATCTCTACAAAAATTTAAAAAATGAGCTAGGCATGATGGTTTGTGCCTTTGTTCCTAGCTACTGAGGTGGCTGAGACAGGAGAACTGTTTCAATATAGGAGGCTAAGGCTACAGTGAGCTATGATTATACCAATGTACTCCAGTTTGGGTAACACAGTGAGACACTGTCTCTTAGAAAAGCTGAATTCAGCAGTGAACATCAGGTTCTGGGTACTTTTTATTACTGACTCAACCTCCTTACTCATTTCTATCTTCATGATTCAGTCGCCAAAGTCACATTTATAATTTGTAGTCATGCATTTCAAATAAATAACATTATGCTCCACATGATATTTATTAATGATACTTTAGAGAAGCTTCAGGTCAGATTATGAAGTATCAAAAGAATGCTCACAACACATTTTAACAATATGGGAGAGTGTATGTTATCATCTTAGGTGAAAAAAGGAATCTGAATTATATACACAGATTGACCTTACAATGTTTAAAATACTACCTATGTACAGAAAAGTTCTCGAGCAATTTTCTGAAATAGAAAAGTGATTTAAGAAATTATGAGTATGCACTCCAAGCACGACTAGAGCTCAGTCCAAAAAAAAAAGAAAAAAAGAAAAAAAAGAAAAAGAATTAGTGACTTATATTTCCTCCTTTATATTTTTCCACATTTTGTACATTTTCTAGAAAGCAGATTTCTTATAAACTGTAAAAAACCAAGAACTACATTAAAAATGAACAGTCAGTTCTACAATCCCAGCTAAAATCAATTATAAAACAGATTATAATGATAATAATAATACTTAACACCTGAATGCTTATTTAGCAGGCATTCATTGGTCTAAGGCAGTGGTTCTCAACCTTCCTAATGCCATGACCCTTTAATATAGTTCCTCATGTTGCGGTGACTCCCAATCATAAAAGTATTTTCGTTGCTACTTCATAACTGTAATTTTGCTACTGTTATGAATCGTAATGTAAATATCTGATATGCAGCATGTATTTAGGCACCCCCAGTTAAAACCCCCAAAGGGGTTGCGACCCACAGGTTGAGAACCACTGTTCTAAATGCTTCATAAGTAACAACAGATTTAATCCTCACTATGATCCTAGAAGGTACTTACTATTTTGCCCCACTTAACAGCTAAGGACAACTCATAAATAACATTGTAATTTTAACTACTTTAGTAACAGAAAACATTTAAGTCTGAGTTGCTTTCTTTATAATTCAATTCAGAAGGAATATGATTTTTTAAAGTTCCATAAATAATTTAAGTAACACTTTTCAGCAATTTCACTGACTGAATAACATCACTTACAAGGAAGTCAGCACGGGGCCCCAGAATTTGGAATTAGATTCTCAAATGTGAAGTAAGAAAAGCCTAATAGGTGACAAATAGGATGGATAAGTTATCTGTACAAGTGATTATTCTATAATAACCAAATTATAAACTCTCTCAGAGCTTATATCTACCTCACCACTATATATGTCAAGAATGTCTGTTAAATAAGCATTCAAGTGTTAACTATTATTACTAAAGGTAGTATTTTACATATGGTAGGTGCTTAAAAAAATATTTGTGGAAGAAAAGCAGGTAGAATAACCAAACACTAGGGCTTGGAGCCTTAGTACAATGGTTACGGTGCCAGCCACATACACCAAAGTTGGGGGGTTTAAACCCAGCCCAGGCCAGCTATCCAACAGTGACAACTGCAACAACAACAAAACAAAAAATAGCCAGGCATTGTGGCGGGCGCCTGTAGTCTCAGCTACTTGGGAGGCTGAGGCAAGGCAAACACTTGAGCCCAAGAGTTTGAGGTTGCTGTGAGTGAGCTGCGATGCCATAACACTCTATCAAGGGTGACATAATGAGACCCTGTCTCAAAAAAAAAAAAAAAAATCTGACACTCAGCAACTGAGGAACTATCTAATTTGAATAAATGTGACCTGGATATAATTTTAAAACAGGACATTAGTATTAGCATACTGGAAGCTATAACCCAAACGACTGTATTGTATGTAACCATGCCCAGATTTAAGAGGACAAATCAACATGGAGCCTAGGGAAAGAGACAAAAGTAAAAATTTTACCAAGGGGTTTTTCATAATCTCCAGGATATAACTGGACTGGACTAGTTGACAGGTATAATCTCAAAATGCAGATTACATATATCTTTAAAGTAGCCATGAAGATCCCTAACTTATTCTGACTACATTTAAATCTAGGAATCTTCCCATTATATTCTAACTTCTTATTTGGGTTTGACTATAGCCAAAGGACATGCTGACCAGTTAATTTGACTTTTATGATCTATTTACTAGATGGTAATCTTTCTCAAAATAAATTAGCAAACTAGTATGATAGCCTCTTCTGATAGTAAGATGACATGGGGCTTAAACAGCCAATAAAACTTGTTACTGCACTCTTAAAATTGAGTTGTAAGATATGCAAAGCTAAGGACTGAACCCAAGAAAGTGGCAACAATATATTACTGTGTGAAATCCTATCTAGGGATACAGCTGGCCTGAGATATCTCCTGCTGGGGAAAATAGCTACAATGAACTATCCAGAAATGTAAACATAAATACAACTTTATTTCTTCATTTACCTACTTAAGTAAAACAAAATTGGGAATACCTTCAGAAAGTTCACTAGTTTTGGAAATCTGCTCCAGCTCCCAGCCAAGATGTAATGATTCATCCATACTTTGTTTCTGTGCCATTTCCAAAGTCATGTTTTCTTCCATTAGTTCTTCAATCTTTTTTCTATCCATATCTCGTTCCTTTTTTATTGGTAGAGAATAGAGAGAAAAAAGAAAGCTAAGAAATAATATAATTTCAAGATAATATTTTATTACTCATAACTTTCATTTATCAGAAAATAATATAAGAACCTTGAGTTCTAAAATTTCCACACTTTGGAAGCAATTATAATTACTGGTCACACTACAGATTAGGTGTCTGACATCCTCTTAAAGTGATCTTTGGAAACACAGTGAAAACTTCTCATAGTCAGCATTTTGTTTTAGTGGTATAGAAAAATAATTATAAATGATTATGCTAAATTCTAGCAAATAGCTTTATTTCTATACTTTTAAAGACTTTTTAAGAAATAGTTTGTGGTTTTGAAAAGAAGACAAAACAATTTTAGAATTTTTCCTTAGAAGCCATGTAACTAATCTACCCCTTAAAGCTTACCATTTCCATATCATGAAGTTTAGCCTTCAGTTGTAAGTTCTCTTTTTCTAATTCATGTAATTTATCAGAACGAGCTCGAGTTCCTTCTAGTTGATCTTCCAACATGGTTTTTGTTTCTAATAAAACCTGATTGTCTTCTTTTAATTCCTATAAACATTTCAAATATGTTTTATTTGTCACAAATGTGTCAGTATCTGTTCATTTTTTAAAGCTCTGTAACATAAAAGTTACTGAAAAATAAAATACTAAGCCACCTTCATCAACAGTTCTATGCAAGAGTAAAGCTACGGGGTAATAGAAACACAGGTGAAATTTTCTTGGCTTCATTTCTCCTTCCCAGAATTTAAGCTATTATGCAAACCAAGTACTCAATGCTTATATTAGGCTGAGTAATGCTACTGTAATTTCACATGAAATTATCACAGCACATTTAAATTTCTTAGTCACAAGGATAAGGAATTACGTAGTCTTCTGGATATTCAAGACACAAATTTCCACAGATGGGTTAAATTTATTGATTGAACTACATTTAAAGATTTCTCTGTACTTACGAACTGTTAACTTAAAAGTGAAAGGTTTGAGGTTTTTAAGTTGTAACTCATGTAAATAAAAAACCAAGGCTCTATTAAAACATATTTTACATAAACACACTGAGGAAATTCTTAAAAATCCCTACGTAAGTTTTAAAGATAACGTTCACAATTCTATCTTGCTAATTTATATGCCTATCGTTTATAAAATAAAGTCTGGAGAAAGCATATTAAGACAATAGCCTTTCTGAAAATCCCTTAATAATGTCATGCATACATGTGTCTAAATAACTAGTAAAAAAAGTCAGTCTGTACTTTATCTCTGCAGTCCTGTTGGATCTATTTATTGGTAACCCGCAGGCTAAAATATTGAAACTACTTTCTCTTATGTCTTTGGTTCTTTATTTTGTATACTCTTTCCTTCTTATCCGCATGTTGAAACTGACCAAAACCTGCTATTTACAGACAATAAAGAAATTAGCTAAGAATGGAAAAAAGGATACATGAACTATCAAATGCTTGCTATCAAACTCAAAGATCAAGCAAGGAAGGTTTTTTGTTCTAATTTATTGCCTTCATTAATCTTAATTTAGTAATCTTAGTTAACGAGCAACCAGAAATATGTTCTATGTTCACTTCTGGGAACAAGTTTGAATAGAGATAAATACCTTGACTATGAGGGAAGGACTTCAAAAGTCTGCTCTACCTATAATGCTAAGTAAAAGAATGAAAGAAGCACACAAACAGTTCATTAAAATTAAGAATGTCCAAATAAAATTAAGAATGTCCAAATTAAGAAAGTCTGAGTAATAGACTGATCTATCATTAAATAAACACTCAGAGGTATTTATTACTTCTTCAACATTTCAAGAATTTCTCATGTTTATTAAGTGCATTTTAAATGCATTTAAAGAATCATAACATATCTAAAAAATCATGAATGGTTAATTATGCAACATACCTCAAGTCTTGCCTTATAAAATTCAATATCATGTAGCCTCTCTTTATATCTGCTGACTTCACTTTCAAGCTTATCAACTCTGATTGCCTTCTCTCGAAGTGCATCTAATTCATCTCGGTACATTCTGGCAGAACGAGCATCCGAAAGCAAATTCATATTCTTAAATATAAATAATAATATATATTAAGTATTATTTTGTTTCAACTTACTATTTTTTAACTGTACAACTGGACAAGTTTACTTCAAAGAATCAATGAATTATGTATTTTTAGCAGGTAAATTTTATGAAATATGTAAATCATACCACAAATAATTTCTTTAAAATGAGGAGCTACAAAGTTGTTTTAAAAACCAAGAACAAAAAGCATCTTAAACATATATAAGCTTATATACAATTTTATATAATGTTCTCTGTCACACAAGAATGTAAAAAACATTCAAAATATTTTTAAATGAGTGAACTTCTACTTACAATGATTTGCAATTTAAGGTGAAAAAGTTAACTCTAAAATAAAAGATAATAAAAACACAGAAAAGGCAAGCTATATTACTGAAGTTAATCATTAGAAACTTCAAAGAAATAAGATTTCTATCCACATATATTATAACACACCAAAAATCTTGCTGACATTTTTTTAAATCCTTCCAAGTAAAATGCTTATTGTATATCTTAATGCCCTTTGAAGCAAATATTAAAATCCACCCTTTTAAAAGCCTTACTGTAATCCTTTAGATCAGCAGTTTTCAAAGTCTGGTACAGGGACTTCTATGGGTCCCTGAAACCTTTTCAGGGAGTTCATGAGGTCAAAACTATTTTCATAAACACTAAGACACTGTTTCTCTTTTCACTTTTATTCTCTCAAAGGGCACAGTGGAGTTTTCCAGAGGCTATATGACATGTGGCATCTTGAATACAGAATCAGGTATCAGACTCTAGTAGTCTTCTACTAAGTCACAAATTAATGAGATTTGCAAAAATGTAAAAGTGGTATTCTTCTAAAAGTTTTGTTTTGGAAAATAATGGTTAAAATATCATTTTTATATTAAAATGAAATTGGCTAAGTATTTTTGAATGAATTAATAATATCCTAAAATATTCTTAGCTTTAATTTCTAATAGGTAATACATGAATGAACACACATTCAAAAAACCCTGGAATCAAGAAGTGGAATAGCATCCTTAGCATGTCTAGAAATAAAGAGAGTGAGAATATGACTCTCACTCTTATTTGTCTATAAATTCTCGGTTTGTGATCTTTGCAAATGGAGTGTTCTGTGCATTTAAAATGGCAGGTTAGAGGAAGTTAAGGAAAGAAACAACTGTGTAGCTTTACTCCAATCCTTATCACTTATGGATTAGAGAGCTCATACACACTACCTCCAAATAAAAATGAAACATCAGAGTGATTAGAAAAGTGAATTTTAAACACTATTGGTTCAAGATGAAAAAACACAAAGCTTTCATAAAATAAAAAGACAGTATTTATTTATTTATCTATTTATTTATTTTGAGACAGAGTCTCAAGCTGTCGCCCTTAGTGGAGTGCCATGGCATCAGAGCTCACAACCTCAAACTCTTGAACTTAAGCAATTCTCTTACTTCAGCCTCCCAAGTAGCTGGGACTACAGGTCCCCACCACAACACCGGCTATTTTTGTTGTTGTTGCCGTTGTCATTGTTGCCTCGGTGTACATGGTCTGTGCTCTACCCACTGAGCTACAGGTGCCGCCCTAGACAGTCATTTTTTTTTTTTTTTTTTTGTTTATTGTTGGGGATTCATTGAGGGAACAATAAGCCAGGTTTAGACAGTCATTTTTAAAAAATAAAAAGTTTTGCCTTTATGTAATAGGAAAAAGATGAAAAATTTAAAAGCATTCTGTGAGATGCATATCAACATAAAACACCAACAGAAATCAGAAATGCAGGGAGATACACCCAAACAGCACAGTTTACAACAAAGGTGTTCTAGTTTTCAATGTCACAGAAGATAAAAAAGGAAAACTAGGAACTACCCTGGTCCTAAGGACTCTTGAATCTTAGGAATGTTTGAATACCACTAATACAGAAGAAAGAAAAATTCAAAGACCTTAATTTCTAGTTCTGACACTGGTATTTTTGAAGAGAAAGATACTGAAAATGTCATCCAAATCTTTTCAAGGCTCAGTAACCTCATTTATTTATGTGAAGTACTGAGGTAAAAGTTACAAATTCCAAGGAGAAAAATCAATTTCCCATACTTGGTGATCTTATATAATACAAGTTCCAGGTACAAACCTCTTGTTGCAGCCTTTTTAGTTCTATTTCCATTTGCTCAAGTTCTTGTTTACAGTCCAATAGCTGTTCAGTCTTTTCCTCTCTTAAATGCAAAAATACATTTATTAAAGAATAACACAGTACTTTTAAAAACTATGATTATCATCTGCATTGATACAAATGCATTGCTATTCTTAAGTAAACAGTCAAACATAGTATTTATTAGCCACAACCTCAACCCAAAGGAGAAAAAAAAAATTTTTAATGCATATTAGAAATTTAAATGATCAGATGTCATCATTCAAGTCTCTTCTTAGTATTTTCCAAAAGCTAACCTCAATGACCAATGTCCTCAAGGTTCATAATGTGGTTTCTCTCTCTCTTTTCATCTTTCCTGACATCTTCTCCGACCCCACTCTGCTTTCTCTCCCTCTCCCTCTGTGCTTAGTCACAGACAAGCAGGATGAGCTATTATGCAAGGCAATATGACCTGGGTCTGAGACATGTAAGGGTCTCCAAACTATTTCAACATTTACAATGGCCTAAAGTTAATAATACATTTCCTACTGTCATACAGATACCTAAAATCTTTCTATCTCTATGGGTCTCTGCTGTTGCATGTAAATATCAATTTTTTTTTTTCTTTGTACTACTTTCTTTTTTTTTTTTTTTTTTTTTTGACACAGTCTCACTCTGTCACCCTGGGTAAAGTCCAGTGGCATTATCATAGCTCACTACAATCTGAAATTCCAGGGCTCAAGTGATCCTCCTGCCTCAGTATTCTAAGTAGCTGGGACTATAGGCCTGTGCTTGAAATGGGATCTCATTCCTGTTCAGGCTTGTCTTAAACTCCTGACAAGAAGTGATCTTCCCACCTCGTCTCCCACGGTGGTAGGACAGGCATGATGTACTGCTTTACTTCTAAGTCCCATTTTCTTTTAACTAATTCATTCATTTTAGACAGTCTCAAGCTGTCACCCTAGGTAGAGTACAGTGGCATCATAGCTCACAGCAACCTCCAAATCAGGCTCAAGTGATCCTCTTGCTTCAGTTTTTCCATTTTTAGTAGAGATGGGGATCTTGCTTTTGCTCAGGCTGGTCTCAAACTCCTCAGTTCAAACAATCTACCCGCCTCAGCCTCCCAGAGTGCCAGTGTTACAGGCATGAGCCACTGTATCCAGCCCTTAAGTTCCATTTTCTATCTCCCCTTCACAGTCAAGCTCCTCAAAGTAAGCCGCCATCCACCATCTCTATTTTTCTATCTTTTGTTCTTTAATAATAAAAGGTAAATGCTCATTGTATAAAACAACTACTATTCTCACCTCCTCATATGCTCACAACCATACGTTTATTTGTTTGTTTCTAAGAGGCAGGGTCTTATTCTGTCACTCAGGTTGGAGTGCAGTGGCATGATCACAACTCACTAAAGCCTTGAACTCTTGGGCTCAGATGATCCTCTTGTCTCAACCTCCTGAGACGCTCAAATTACATGCATACACCACTATGCCTGGCTAAATTTGGGGAGTGTAGGGTGGTAGAGACAGGGTCTTAGTACATGGTATGTTGCCTAGTTTCGCACTCCTGGCCAGCTGCAAGCAATCTTCTAACTCAGCTTCCCGACATGCTGGGATTTCAAAATCATAATTTTTTTTTTTGGAGAGAAGTCTCAAGCTGTCACCCTGGGTAGTGTGCCCTGGTGTCACAGCTCACAGTAACCTCAAACTCTTGGGCTTAAGTGATTCTCTTGCCTCAGCCTCCCAAATAGCTGGGACTACAGATGCCCACCACAACGCCCAGTTATTTTTTGGTCGCAGTTGTCATTGTCGGTTGGCAGGCCTGGGCTGTATTCGAACCCACCAGCTCCAGTGTATGTGGCTGGCTCCCTACCCGCTGAGCTACATCTGCTGAGTTCAAAATCATAATTTTTAATATTGGAGAAATATTTCCTCTGATAAAGAAACCATAACTAAGTGGATTCCATTTTTCACTGTAATACATACTGTTTTGGCTAATGAACTCATTAGTACACATAAATCCTGTGTTATTTCAGGGTAGAGACAGAGGTCTTGCTATGTTGCCCGGGCTGGCATCAAACTCCTAGGTGTAAGCAATTCTCCTTTCTAAGCCTCCAAAGTAGCTAGCACTACAGATGTATGTCACCATGTAGAGCATTGAGGACACAATTCTAAAAGTACATTACAGGTTAAAAGGTACTTGATACAAGCTGAGTATTCCTTATCCAATATGTTTGGAATAAGAAGAATATAGGGCTGGGGACAATGGCTCTTGTCTATAATCCTAGCACTCTGGGAGGCTGAAGTGGGAGGATCACTTGAGGTCAGGAGTTCAAGACCAGCCTGAGCCAAGAGGGAGACCCTCTCTCTATTAAAAATAAAAAAATTAGCCGGGCGTGGTGGCAGGTGCCTGACATCCCAGCTACTTGGGAGGCTAAGGCAAGAGGATCACTTGAGCTCAGGAGTTTGAAGTTGTTGTGAGCTAGGCTGAGACCATAGCACTCTAGTCCAGGGACAGAGTGGGACTCTGTCTTAAAAAAAAAGGGGGGGGGATTTGGAATTTTTTTGGATTTTGAAATGTATTTCGGATTTTGAAATATATTTGCATCATATACTTATCTGGTTAAGTGACCCTAACCTGAACATGCTCCAAGGAACATCTCCTTTGAGCATCATGTCACTGGTACAAAACATTCAGATTTTGGAGCATTTCAGATTTCTGATGTTTAGATTAGGAATACTCAACCTACACACACTTTGTGTCAAGCTGCCCTCCAGAAAGGTCATTACCAACTTATAATAGAAGCAGCAAAACACAAAGGTAGCTGTATGTGAAACAACTGAACAATTTAAAAAACACTGTTTTCCCATGGCTGTGCCATTAACACTTTTTCTTTTCAGAATTATTAGCTCATGTCTTATTTCTAACTTCCTACTAGATGATTTCTCTTTTACTTACTGATAGAAATCTATTACCTTTTGTGATTTATAAGATATCTCTTACAATGTTTCTTTTGGAATACTGTGGAATACTTTTTGAAAATTAGTTTTTGAATTGTGGTAACATATTTATAATTTGCTGGCTAAGAGTGGTGGCTCACACTTATGATCTCAGAACTTTGGGAGACAAAGACAGGAGGATCGCTTTAGGCCAGAAGTTTGAGACCAGTCTGGGCAACATCATGAGAACCCCATCCATTGCCATAAATAAAAAAAAAATTTTAATTAGCTAGGTGTGGTGGCATGTGCCTCTAGTCCTGGATACTTGGGAGGCTGAGACAGGAGGATCGCTTAAACCCAGGAGTAGGCGGTTACCCTGAGCTATGATTGCATCATTGCATTCCAGCCTGGGCAACAGAGCATGACTCCCATCTCTACAAAGATAAAATTAAAAGTAGAAACAATTCAAATGCCTATCAACCAATGAATGGCTGCTCAAAATATGCTATATCCATAAATGGAATATTAATCAACCATAAAAGGAATAAAGTACTAATATACAGTACAATGTGGATGGACCTAGAAAACATTACGCCAGTAACAAAAGGCCATTTCTTATATAATTCCATGTATATGTAATGTCCAGAATAGGCAAATCCATGGAAACATAAAGTCAATCAGATTGCCAGGAACAGAGGGCAAAGAGAGATAGGGAGTGGATGCAAATGGGTATGAGTTTCTTTTTGGGTTGATGAAAATGTCTTGAAATTAGACAGTGTGTGGATGACTGCATAGCACTATGAATAAACTAAAAACCATTGAATTGTAACCTTTTTTTGAGCACCCCTCCCTTCCTAAATAGTATACCCAAAAGGATGATTTTCTGATTCATGAATTGTATCTCAGTAAGGCTCTTTTAAGAAAAAAATTAGTCTTTTTTTCTCCTTTGAAAGACAGGGTCTTGCTCTGCTGTGTGGGCTAGAGTGCAGTGGTGTCTTCATAGCTCACTGCAACCTTAAACTCCTGGGTTTAAATAATCCTCCTGCCTCAGCCTCTGAGTAGATGAGACTATAGGTGTGCACCACCATGTCCAGCTATTTTTTTATTTTTTATTTTTGTAGAGATAGGGTCTTGCTATGTTGCTCAGGCTGTTCTCAAACTCCTGGCTTCAAGTCATCCTCCCACTGCTGCCTCCCAAAGTGTTAGGATTATAGGCATAAGCCCACTGTGCCTGATCAAGAATTTCTAGTTTATAGTAGAGAAAACCCGTTCAAAACATGGGATCCATGAAGGCATAGAGAATTGTTAAAGGGAGCATTTGACAGGGTTAACTACTGTAATAATAATGAATCTTGTAAGAAATCACTTTTCTATCCAAATTATAAATTATGCTTTTACTCTGCATATTTATAAATCATAAGCGACTGTACAACGTACTATCCATAAGTGAGTCTGTTAGTTTGCATATTCTCATTATAGTTATTTACTGTATAGTTTCCATTAGGTGTAAGGCAACCTGGACTATTATTTCACACTTACTCACTTTAGTAAAGACTTTTCCCAATAAAAAGATCTAGAACAAACAATAGAAGAAATCCATGAAGGACCACATTTTCATAGGACAACAAAGATATTAAATGGCATCCAATGAAATGCTAGCTAGTGGAAATACTTGCTGCATATGGCACGGCTGTTTCTCCATTAAAAATATCCATTTATATTTTCCAATAAGGATATAAAAAGCCAAATTTTGTCAATCTCTTTAGGTTGTTTGGAATTTTAATATACCTTATGGCCAAGTAAATTTCACTTAAAAATTAAATTCTAATATAGTACAAAACCTTAAATGAATTCATAGCCATCATTATAGTTCTAATTGCATGCTTTATTTGAAGACGGGAGAAGATTGTGCTAAATTATATGGAACGAACTAGTGTTCACTATTTAGGCTATCCATTAACTGCCAGTCAAAGTAATAACAGCAATCTCTTCCCTAATTTTTCTGGTGCAGCTGTTTACAGAATATCCTGGGCGTGTTCATTCAACAGATACATAGTAATGCAGACATCCACAAGTGAAAGCTGTATTTTTTTGTTTTCAAATTTTCCTATAGACTATAATGTTTTTTCTACCTTGTATATTCAATCATTTCCTGTAACTGCTTTAAATAATCAGCAAATAAATTAAATTGCTATTATTGTGGTTTTAAATTTAAAATCTATACTCTGAAGCTCAAATTCCAAGAAAACAAACAAAAAAAAATTTTAAGACAAAGCCCCCCAAACAAAAATCCTTTCTTCTTTTTTAAAGGACAAAATTAAAAAGCTCCAGCAGAGATTGGTCACATGTTTACCAAGGAACGCTTATATTATATATATTCACTTTATTGTAATGATCTTTGAAAATTAACCTGAATATAGTCATGCATTGTTGAACAACAAGAATAAGCTGTAACACATGTCATTAGGCAATTTCCTCAATGGGCAAACACGATGTCCAGTACGTACATAAACCTAGATGGGATATCCTACTACACATGGAGGCTGCGTGGCATAGCCTATGGCTCCCTAGGTTACAAACCTATATAGCATGTTACTGTATGGAACATAATGGTAAGTATTTGCATATATAAACATATGTAAATGCAGAAAAGTACAATAAAACATAAGCCCTAAAAAATAAAAAATGGTACACTTGTATAGGGCGTTTACCGTAAATAAAGTTGTTCTGTGTGACTCAGTGAGCAAATGAAAGCCTAGAACATTACTGTATACTACTGTAGACTTTGTAATCACTATACACTTAGAGTAAACTAAATTTATTTTTAAAAATTGTTTTCAGTAATAAATTAAACTTAGTTTACTTTATTTTATAAACATTTTAATTTTTTAAAACTTTTTAAACTCTCTTATACTAACACTTAGCTTAAAATATAAACATACTGTACAGCTATACAAAAATATTTTCTTTTTTATATCCTTATTTTATCAGGTTGTTTTTTGTTTCTAAAATTGATATATTTTTTTTTTACTTTAAAAATGTGTTTGTTAAAAACTAAGACACAAACACACACATTATTAGCCTAGGCTTACACAAGATATCAAGATGTCATTAGGTGACAGGAATTTTTCAGCTCCATTATAACCTCACAGGACCACCATTGTATTTGCGTACTGAAACATCATTATGCTGCATGGCTATATTTACCTTTCCTAAGTACATGAATTAGGCACATCAATTACTCAATGCAGAATATACACAAAAAAAATTTTTTGTAGTACTGAATGTCAACAGTTTCGTTTTTTAAAATATTAAGCTTTTAAAAGCTAAACATTGATCTTCATCAGTGGTTTCCAGTAATTTGGATTTCAAGGAATGTAAAAATAAAAAAAATTAGGAGATTCCCAGTTTGCTGAGGAAGGAGACTATTTTATAAAAGAAAATAATTTTGTACTTTAAAAAAGAAGAAAGGATTTTTGTTTGGGAGGCTTTTGTCTTTGTCTTAAAATAATTTTTTGTTTTATTTTCTTGGAATTTGAGCTTCAGAGTATAGATTTTAAATTTAAAACCACTAGGAAGATAGGAAGAACATAAATCCAGAATAAAGGGCATCCTTTAAATCAGTAAAATTTAATATTAGGAAACCATTATGCCAGTCTCCTTATTTTTCTCATTTTGACATACTCCAGTGAAAACATCAGCACAGACAAAATTGGAAAGCCACTGATTTTTATTCCATAAGCCTAAAAATATTGTTTAGGTCACATTTGAGACCATAAAAATTCAATGAACCTTGAAAAATGAGCAACTTACAGTTCCTGCCTGAGCCTTCTTATCTTGGCTTTAGCATCTGCCAGTTCCACTGACAGATGTTGTCGACTTTCTGTTCGCTTCATGCCTGGAGAACCACAGGGTGACTGTGCAGATGAAGAGGCATGGGGTAGAAAATGGAGACCATCCCGCTCTTCAGAAAGCTCTATGATAGTCTAAGAAATTATAGAAATAAATCCAGACTCAATTTCAGAATTCTACATATCAGCAAAATAAACACATCAATACTATTTACTGACCGTACTACATATCAAAAACAATTCCCTGGTCAAAAACATTTTAACTTTGTCATATTTAGCTGCCATTTTTAAAAGTTTCATTCAACAGTCATGCATATACTATTTATTAGAACAAGACTTAATACTTTTTCTCTTCCTTGTTTTTAACAAAAGAAAGCAATTATGATAAAATAACTAGATTATATGAAAAATGCTAGGAAGGCATAAAAGATTTATTGACAAAAGAAATAAATTAACCCAAGAGTGATTTGTCTAGAACTGTGCCATCCAATATGATAGACAGTCGCATAGGTAGCCAGTTAATTAAAAATTTAAAATGTTAAAAAAACAGTTCCATAGTCACACTAGCCACATTTCAAGTGTACAATAGCTGTTATGTGGCTAGTGGTTACTGTTCTCTACAGCCCAGAAATACAAACTTGCTGTCACTGCAGAACTGGATTATAGTGCTCTAGAATTATAAACAGGGATCTCAGAGGGACCTAACAAAACCTCAGAAGTTTAGTTCAATCTCTTTATTCTGCAGTAAGGTAACTGGGACACAGTCATTGATTTACCCATGATCACACAACTAGCTAAAAGCCATGCCAAGACTCCAAGCCAATCTCTTGGCTCCACATCCCGTGCTCTCTCTCCTATACACTATTTTAAAGCTTCCTTTATTTCTTCCTCCAGAGACACTCCACGTGGACATAAACCTCATTCTAACCTCATTCTCCTTTTCTAAATCTAAACTTTAAGAGCTATTTAACCCACATGTACCTCACACAATCCTATTTGTCCATTCCCCAAATTCCCCTCCCTCCCCTTTTTTTTTCAAATTCCCCTTTTCTTTATTGGTAAATTATCTTATTATTCTAAACCAACTTCTCAGGCCTTTCTTTCAAACTTCTCAGGCAAACAGACATTGTCCTTTACAGCAATTTCAACTGCCCTACTACTCCGAACAGAATGGGTTCAGTCACCACCTTGGGACCATAAAAATCACCACCCTCACTTTTTTTCTCATTACACAGTCTTATCCACCCTCACTGAATCACTGTGTTTTTTATTCCTCTTTTTAACCATCTACCAGAATTCATTTCTTATCCTTGGGATACATTTCAGCACCTGCATCAATGTCTCTCCTATCTTTCTGCCTGCAATTATTGCTTTCAAATTTCCATTGTGCCTGTCAATAAACCACAGAGCATGATTTCCTAGGCCCTTTTCTCTCTAGGTGCTATGTCCACTCCCTAATCAGTGCCTAGGGGCTTATTCCTTTGTGGGATGCCTCTTTTACTATCATTACCCCCATTGTCAACATACTACACTTAAACCTCCAAACAGTACTGCTAGCAACGCTGGAGTTCTCACACAGCCTGGAACTAGAAATAGGCCCTAAAATATCAACCTTATTTTTGAATTTAATAGTAACATACTATTACCTGATGATGACCCACTCTTTGGTGAAAAAAGGGAATTAACATTTATAGAATCTCTAGCTAGGATTTACCAAGATCTCATTCAATACCATAATCTGAATTAGAAGAATTATGTGCATTTGAGACATGAGGAAACCGAGACTCATACTGGTTAAATAACATAACCAAACTCATACAAACAACGATGGGGATAGCAAGAATTCAAATTAAAGTCTGATTCTAACCCTATGTTACCTTCCTTACCTACCATCAGTTTGTTCTATTCCTGTTCCAAGATGATAAAGCTTTAAGAGAAAAATAAAAAATCTCATTGTCCTACTGCAGACTTTGCCATCCAGTTTCAATTAATCTTTTTCCACTACCCATCTATCCTCTTACTGAAATCTTACTGATTGCCTGGCAACCTTCCTCATGATGACTGTTATAAATACATTCCCTTTTCTCCACTTGAGTCTCCAAGTGCAAACAACTATCTTACTTTCCAACAAATGACCTCTCCTCCAATTTGCCAAAGAAACAGAACCACTCAGGATTAACTTGTCCATTTTGATGCTTTTTTTTTTTTTTTGCTCCCAACCTATATTTCTTACTTAAACATTTCCAATTTCTTTCTTCCTATTGGCTTTTCTTCTCCTTGTTCTTCAAAGATATACTAGTTTCTTCTATCTAGAAAAATAAAATCATATTCCCTCCCTATCACTTTTTGCTTAAGAAGAGGTAGTTCATGACACTATTTCATCCTAACTCTTTATCCAGCATGCTGATCCCAACTTCTCCATCTCTGTAATAGTGTCATTAATATTCATAATAGACCAAACCCCACATCCCTGGAGTCAACTTTTATTTGTACACTTTTTTACTGTCTCAATTATCTTGATTCTTGCTTTCTAATATCTCCAGAGTCTAACAATATCTAGTATTTAATAAATATTTGTTCCATGCACAAATTAGTCCTTAATTATATGCTAGCTTGTATTTTTCACTTATAAATAATGTTTTTCTTAATAAGCCAGATAAAATCTTTCTCATATCTCCTGTGCATCTCTTGATCCCTTATCTAGTATAGTACTATGCTTAAAACATTCAAATAAGCAATTGACAAAAAGAAGAAAACTACAGAAGACAGAAATTACATTTGAACTCAATAAGTGGAAAAGTGGAGCTTCCACATGCCAATGAACAGAACACAAAAGAACTATGACCCACAAGATATTTAAAGAAAGAAAGAAACCCAGTACTTTAAGTGTCCAGAGGTATTTTTCCATTAAAGGTTAGACACTGTGACTTTTCTCTAATGGCAGTAGCTTCTTGAACACAGTAACTAAGAAAATGCCAGGAAGGCTATGTTAACCCGTGTGATGAAAATGTGTCAAATGATCTATAAAACCAGTGTATGGTGCCCCGTGATCACATTAATGTACACAGCTATGATTTAATAATAATAATAAAAACTTCCCATACATTTTCAAAATAATCTGAAAGGAAATGTCATTAAAGCAGAACTCAAACTTTCTCCGATCCTTCCAACTAGAAGTTACAAGTAAATCTTCTTTAAATTCCTATAGTGTTTTGGATGGGCATGATGGTTCACACCTATAATCCTAGCACTCTGGAAGGCCGAGGCAAGTGGATTGCTTGAGCTCAGGAGTTCGAGACCAACCTGAGCAAGAACAAGACCCTGTCTCTACAAAAAAAAAAAAAAAAAAAAAAAAGAAAGAAAGAAAGAAAAAAACTAGACCAACTTCATAGTGCATGCCTGAAGTCCCAGCTACTGGGGAGGCTAAGGCAAGATGATCGCTTAAGCTCAAGAGTTTGAAGTTCCTGTGAGCTATGACGCCAGGGTACTCTACCCAGGGGTAAAGAGTCAGATTCTGTCTCCAAAAAAAAAAAAAAGAAAGAAAAGAAAAAGAAAGAAAGAAAAGAAAATTAGGACAGGCATGATAGCTCATGCCTGTAATCCTAGCAGTCTGGGAGGCTAAGGTGGGCGGATCACCTGAGCTCAGGAGTTTGAGACCAGCTTGAGCAAGAGTGAGACCCCATCTCTAAAAATAGTCATTGGGGTGGGCGCCTATAGTCCCAGCTACTTGGGAGGCTGTGTCTGAGGTTGCTGTGAGCTATGACGCCACAGTACTCTATCAGGGAGCAACAAAGTGAAATTCTGTCTCATGGGGAAAAAAATTAATTAAAAAACATAAATTCCCATAGTATTTTGAGGTATATCATTTTTACTTACCATTTTAAAAATGTTATTACAGCATAATTATTTTATTAAAATAACTTCCCTATTAGACTGTAACCATCTTTGTTTTTCCTTTTTTTGAGACAGAGTTTCACTTTGCACCCCTTGGTAGAGTGCTATGGCATCACAGCTCACAGCAACCTCAAACTATCAGGCTCAAGAGATTCTCTTGCCTCAGCCTCTCTAGGAGCTGGGACTACACACGCCCGCCACAACACCTGGCTATTTTTGTTGTTGCTGTTTAGCAGGCCGGGGCTGGGTTCAAATCCACCAGTTGGGGAGCATGCGGCCAGTGCCCTAACCACTGAACATGGGCACCCCTAGACTGTAACAATCTTTGGTTCAGTTTGTTGTTCTCAAGCACTCCAGCACAAAATCTTCCAAAAAGCAGGTGTTTCTTTATATATTGAAGAATGCGGAAAGGAATTATAAATGTGCTCAACATAATCATGGATTTAGGCAAAGGTATTACAATATAATGGCTGGGAACACAAGCAATGGAATTAAATCTGACAAGTTACTTAACTTTTCTGAGCTCTAAAATGAGGTTATTGTACAATTTAATAAAGTAGTATGTGTTAAACAGCACAAAGTCTGACATAAAATAGTGATAATGAAAGGATCTTAAATTCATTAAAATCTGCTATTTGTCTTTTAGTAAAAGGAGAGGATTAAAGTCATTATTCTGTAGCACTATGAATAAAAAAAAAGAGAAATACATAATTTTTAGACTGAAGTGAAAATTATAACAAAAGATCGATCAAAATGAAAAAAGTTAAAGGGAAAATCTTATTTCAATGTTAACGGAATGATACAGAATTATTAGATTTATATACTATCTTTACATTTGTCTAATATGTTGTCTTTTTTCTTTTTTTTTTGCCAGGGCTGGGTTTGAACCCACCACCTCTGGCATATGGGGCTGGCGCCTTACCCCTTGAGCCACAGGCACCGCCCAGTTGTCGTTATTTTTAATAGCCTTTTTTAATTCACATGTTGGTGATCCAAACTGAAAAAAATACTTCCCCAGAGAATTGGATTTCAATCAGCTAACAATTTGTTTCCCAAATATCTTACAAGGATATGATCACTTTTTAATTCCTTGTTAAAAAAAAAAAAAAAATTCAAAACTACTTAGGAATATTTTAAAAGTGTTTTTAAACAATTCATACAGTGTTTCATATTCCTTTTAGTCTTATCAGAATCATGTAATGACAAGTTATTTTGTTCACCCCATATTAATCACTTCACTTAAACGAGATCAAACATTTTATACATGTCCATTAGTCATATAAAACCAAAACACAGAACTTCAGAAGTAATTCTTCAGAAGCTGGCATATACCTCATTGTAATATCTTAATAACCAATAACCTCAAATAGAAATAGAAAAATGCACTAGAAAATGAATAGGGTAGTAAAAAGACACTAAAACAAGAAGATGATAGCTTATGTTTAAAAATTAGATTGAAAATGAAATGATCTAAGTATCTCGGTATAATTTATATACCTAATGGGATGTTTTTCTATTTACTCTTTCCTTCCTCTGGTCTCACTGCCCTAACTTTTTAAAAACTATTTCTCTATAATGTTTTTCTTCCTTCCTTTTTTTTTTTTTTTTTTTTTTTTTTTAAGAGATCGGGTCTTGCTCTGACACCTAGGCTAGAGAACAGTGATGTGATCATAGCTCACTGTAACCTCAATCTCCTGGACTCAAGGGATCCTCCTACCTCAGCCTTCTGAGTAGCTAGGACTACAGGTACATGCCACTGAGCCCTGCTAATTTTTAAAAACAAGTTTTTTGTAGAGACATGGCGGTGTGGGGTGGGGTGGGGTGTCTCACTACCAGCTTAGGTCTTGAAATTCTGGCCTCAAGGAAACCTCTCACCTTCACCTCCCAGAGTGCTGGGACTGGGAGCCACCAGTGAGCCACAATGGTGTGAGCCACCATTCCCAGACTTATTTATTTCTTAATAGTTTCTTTTCTTTTAACACCTAAAGAAAAATTGAAAATTCTCATCAGAATTGAATAACTGCTACAGATAAATGAAAGCTTTCTTCAAGGGGAAAAAAGTCTTTAGGAATTTTTTCTATGTTGTCTTTCACTGATCTCAAGAATAATCACACAAATTTTCTGTAAATGAACTCAAAAGTGTCTTTCACATGTAAATGGAACAAATGATAAAAGCCATACCTTCTCCTGAATGGCAGAGTACTTTACTCTGCTATTAAGAAAGTATTACTCACCACCACATGCACTAAAGTCTAGACTTCTCTAAATTTATAAATTGCTGTTAGGGAGTGCAGACAAAATTTGGTACAATTTTACTCTTTTAAAAAGCAAAATATGTCATAAAGGAGCTTACAATAATTCTCTTTTTAAAATCACACTTCATCATACTAACTACAAATTTTGAGATCTTTTATGACACATTTTATCCAGAACACCTGTTATTCTCCTCATACTAATACCATAGCAATAAAACTAAGAAATTAACCTTAAGCAAATTCTTATGCTTCAAGGCAATGATTTTTCCACTTACACAAACATATTTTCAGTTTCACACTTCTGTATTGTTGCCAGAGATTGGGGGGGGGGGGGGTGACTCGAAAAACACACAGGAACAAAATCAGAATAGTAATTTAAAAGGAAAGAAGAAAAGAAAACTTAATTGCAATTCATTTACTAGCAATTTGGGATTCCTATACTTCCCTCTGGTTCTTCTGTTCCACAACAACAACAAAGAAACAATATCTTATTACCTGTCCCTATGAAACAGAGTATCAATTCTGAAAAACTTCTAAAGTTACTATTTTCTGCTTTTTGGAAAGCAAAATTCACAATACACTGAAAGAAATATACAAACCTCTGAATGTTCATCTCTCTCATCAATAAGTCTTTTTAGGTGTAAAGCCATATTTTTCAAGAGTGGTTCTATGTCCTCCTGAGATAGATCGGTCACTTCCATCCACTGAAGATCGAACACATTTTCCTGATTATGGGTAACCTTTAAAAAAGCAACCAAAAAATACCTAACATTCAAAAATCTATTTTATTATAGTACAATACTAGCTCAAATATAGTATCTCACATAATAAAAATATGAAAAGTCAATATGATATTTAAAGAGTATTAAAATTAACGATAAACATTACAACTAAAAACTTTTAAATATAATCTTTAAATAAATTTAACATTCATTTTCTAGTCAAAAAATATTTAATCCACGGCACTCTTAAGGGAAAGTAATACTGATATATCTGACAACTATTTTAACAAAATCAATTCAACTTTTCTTTAGCTAAGACTTTTATTTAACTTGAATCCAAAAGTAAGAGATTTTTAATATTGTAGGATATATGCTATTGCATTTGTATACTTGGAATAGGTAAGTCTTTATACATTCTGAAGATCACCCTGTTGTGAACCTTAGGAGACAGATCTCAATATAAAGACATTTGTATGAATGGAAAAGTTATACAAGTGAATACTTATTTCTTGCTGTGATTCTGATATGTTGCTTTAACTTTCCCAATAAACAGCAAAAATCAGCTCAAGGACAGGGGCAAATTCAGTAACTTGGAATACTTAGCATTTATTCAAAATAAAATAAAACCATATAGCTAGCACAAATATATATAAAGAATACCTGTAAAACTGTATCTTGTAAAATACTAATATGCTTACTGTTGACAAAAAATGCTGTAAGAAATATGAGCTCCATGAACATTAACTAAGGCAAAAGGTGATCTATGGAACACAAAGTCATCTAAATAAAGAATATTTTAAGTACTATACATTTTCACTATTTAAAAAATTTCTCCTTTTTTCTTATCAACATGCAAAACATGTTACAATTCTAAAAAGTCTTTATAATAAGACTAAAAGCCCAAGAATAGACAGATGCAGAAATAGCTTTTTAAAATAAATCTTAACATATAAATTTTATTAACCTCAATTATTTGACTCTGTACCATGTCCTAGATTTAAATCATATATGACAAATCATTAATGGTTTTATAATTCAAGTAATATCGTCAATAAAAATTATGCTATGTCCACTCATTGAAAAGAAAATCACTAGAATGACTTAAGCTTATTATCTCACTATCATTTTATAAGCAGTATTTCACTTTCGGTTATTTCTATTCACTAAACTATTCATTCTATTCTAGCGAAGACAAATACTTCATCCCTCAAATAACATTTTTTGCCTATGTCTCTACAGATAAAGCCAATAACAGCACATTTGTAGTTAGCATTGTATAAGATGATTCACTTAAGAAACTATCTTTAAAGAGAAGACAATTTGCATAGAAGCAGGGTTCCTTTGAATTTCATCTCGATATGCTTGCTTAACGTCATGACTTTAAGTATTTTGGAAGATACACAAACACACTACTGTACAGTTTCATAAACAGTACATAAAAAATGTATACAGGTTATTACCTCTTGTATATGTGCGGCAACTGCTGCTTTTGTATCAAAATCTAAACCTTGAATTCTTTCAATGAATTCTTCTTTTTTCTGACACTAAAATAAACGAATAAAATAAACATTCATACTTTGTATAGTCCTTAATATGACTAACCTTCAACAGGCTTGGCTATATTTTTGAAAGGTGCAGTAAGGGTTTTGTTTTGCAATAAAATTATGTGATATGCTCACCTAATAGCAATTTAGAAATATATATAAATTTTTAAAAGGCAATGAAAATCTATACTATTTTTATGCTGAAAAATTCTACAGTGGGAAACCATTACACAACCCATCTGAGGTCAGTACAATATTATTATGCTAACTTTACAAACAGAGAAGTAAAGAATGAAGAACTTGTTTCAGGGAGGATAGGTTACTTGCCAAAAAACACAGTGAGTCAGTGGCAGAAATCGGAATACAGCCAAAATGCTCAGTCAGTCCCTGGCTATCACCAAACAACACAGCCTTTCTTCTTGGAAAAAAATGTTTAAGCAATTTATATTTCAAGCTTACAACTCATTCTCACATCTTCATCCCATCAATCTTAATAAAAGAAACCCACTTTTGTAGCTCAGTTCAACATTTATAGGGTAATACAATAAATATCTGATTTATTTCTAATATAGCAAAAATTTACCAGGGGCAAAATTTAAGAAGGTATATTCAAGTACACATGTAACCAAACAGAATAAAGGCAGCAATTCTCTATTGTGTAACTTTTAAAAAATCTTTACATAAATTAAATTATTAAAATGCAAATGTAAAATCCTTTTCCTTCCCATCAGTATTAACAGTTTAACATGCATCTTGATCTCTGACTCCATCTACATCTCTTACGTTGCAATCCAAAAGCTGTATTCTTGAAGTTACTAAATGAGAAGCGCATACAAAATAGAAAGCACTGCCTTGTCTAACTTAGTTCCACCTCCTGGGCCAATTACTGAAATACTAGGGAAGACAATATACTCACAAAAAGAAAAACTGGCTTTTTGATCATAGAATGTACAAGTCTCTTATTTATATTCTACATAATTATCAAATTATAACACTCTATTTCTACTGTCCCATACAATTTAAGCACATTCCCATCAATGCAGCAAGTTCTGTATCCTATAAAAAACAAAAGTATTAGGATAGTGTGGTTAAAACTAAATTACTAGAAATGTATACTTCCTCATTATGATTAAAAAGTCAGAGTTTTGGGGTGTATTGGAAAAAATATGTGGCTTTAAAAATAAAAATTTGTCTAGCACACCGTATTTGATAGGCCTTATGAAAATAATTAAGAATTACTTTTAATTCTAAGTTTGTAGCTGAACATTTGTAAACTATTTGAAATTGCACATGAACTTTTTGGCCACTCTGTATAAAATAAACTAGCTTTTCAAGTATATGTGGTAACCTCAACTTTTTAATACTTCCAAAATTATTGAACTATACATTGTTTCTGAGAATTTATGCTCAGAATATAAAACGGCAGTTATAAAAGATAGTGACTACGACTCAAAGACTCTCCCAACTTAACTGCCTTATCTCTCTCTGCCTTCAGTTTAAAGATATACTTCCCTCTTCCAAGCCCCCAGAGCCACTGTTTCTTTACTTAGCTCGTCTATTAGCAATCTCAACATAAAGCAGAATTTTTCCTTTATCCTTAAAATACAGTTTCTACTAAATCTCATCTTATTTTAGACTCTAAGAGTTTTTAAGAATTCTGAAAATGTTTTATAAGTTCTTAAAGAATGAACAATGAAATTGACAGGATCTTGGAGGATAAAAAAGACAAAGACTGTCAAGATAAAAAGAGTTAAGATTCAAAGTCTGAAGTTGAATAATCAGATCAAATGTTCTATATCAGTGCTGTGTAACAGTAATCAATAGCTACATGTGGCTTCTGAGAATATGAAATGTAGCCAGTGAAACCAAGAAACTGAAATTCTAATTTTATTTAATTATAATTCATTTTAATTCAAATAGCCACGAGTGGCCAGTGGCTACTAAACCGAACAACCTAGCTCCAGAGCATAAGAAAGCCTGGTGTTTTAAAAAAAGACAGAGGCTAAGCACAGCCTATAACTACAGCATCTGTAGAGTCTGTGGGGGCTGGACTGCTTGAGGCCAGGATTTCAAGACCAGCCAGAACAACACAGTGAGACCCCATCTCTACTAAAAATAGAAAAAAAAAAAAAAAAATTAGCCACGTGTCGGGGCACATGCCTATAGTCCTAGCTGAGGCAAGAGGATTGCTTAAGCTAAGAGTTTGAGGTTGTGGTGAGTTTTGATGATGTCACAAGGTAACAGAGTAAGACTTTGTCTCCATAAAATAAACAAACAAAAAAACTATATATCTATATATATATATGAAGTTTACTTCCAGCTATAGCATCTCTTGGGAAGACTAAATCATCAGGAAAATTGTTTTTTCCACATAAAATTAAGGAGTGAAATTTATAAGGTCATAGAACAAAGAAATTTCCAAACAACACACACTGCAAAAATTTTCCCTTCTATTCCTAATGATTTTGCTTGGTAATCTCACAATTATCTCCAGGCTAGGATGGAGAGCCACACATCAGTGAAAATTCAATGCTCAGCACTGGTTTGGGAGACTTGTTTTATTCACTGAAAAAGGCTGATGGAATTTGACTGGTTTACCCAGGCAATAACAAAAATGCTCAAATCCTGGCCTTAAATGGTTTTCTTCATATTCAAAGTTATTCCTGTGGCCTTCATTTAGGTATGATCAAGGGTTTAAAAGTCTTAATTACAATTTATTCTATGAAGTAAGATCTTTGGATAGCAATTACCTTTACTGTTTCTAAATGCTGCTTCCTCTTAAGAATTTCACAATTTTTTCTTCAAAAGAAGAAAAACTTTTTTCAATTTCCCAATGCTTGCTTTTAAAAAATTTTCTTTTTAGGAACATATCTTTTGAAACCTATGGCACCTGAATTCCTGTACTGCAATATGTCAGCAACCTTTATCATGCTATTTCTACCTATATAATTATTACAGATAGCCAAGTGTTGTGGCAGCTGCCTGTAGTCCCAGCTACTTGGGAGGCTGAGGCAAAAGAATTGCTTAAGCCCAAGAGTTTGAGGTTGCTGTGATCTGTGACACCATGGCACTCTATCGAGAGCAAAATATTGATACTCTGTCTAAAAAAAAAAAAAAAAAAAAAAAAAAAAATTACAGATAAAATTGACCCAGATATGGGAAAACATATTTATATCACTTTTATATTATACTGTAATTTTAAGCTGTTCAACTACTAGAAAAATTAAATATTGTATAACAGAAAAGATGTTCTAGAAAACATTGCAATAATATCTGTTAGCTGAAGTTTTATGTTGGGCTTTGTATCTTTTTTCTAAAAACCAATCTAGACAATATTGGTTCTGATTTTAAAAGTACTAGTGACCTCTTATTTTTTTAATGCTTACTATGTAACAGGTGCTATAAAGGTGTATACAGTAATCTGTAATACTGTTTGGAGGGTGTCCAAGATCCGCATCCAGTCCTCTAAATCCAAATCCATCTATCCACAGGTGCTATACTCCTTTGAATTTGGGACATCTTCCAAACATAATTTTATAGAAGCATTATAAACATAATTCTTCACTAGCTCTAGCCACAGTTTCCTAAAGTAACTACTTATTGTCCAATAAGTAACTGGTTATTGTCTCTTTGAACTATTCCCAAGTTAAAATAAATGACAAAGTTAAGAAACTCAACCTTAAAGCTTACCTCCATACTGCCCTGTTCTCTCTAAATTTAGTCTCAAAATCAACCTTTATTTTCCAGTTTACATTACAGTTACCTTCGTCTACTGAAATATTTTCCCTCCCTTTTCCAATTACCATTAGAAACAATATCTACCTTTACAAACCCTTTCCAGAATATGTGAATCTAAAGTACAGTAAAATATAACAAGCTCATATATTTGTAGGAAAAATTAAGAATACTTAACATTATAAAAAAACCTTCTTGTTTTAATAACATGCCAAAATTACAAATATAAACTATTTTAGAAAGTAATCTTCCTTATAAGGCCAGGTGTATTTATACATTTTTTGGCTTTATTCAGCATTTAGTTCTGTGTATCAATAAAAGTAACTCATATATCTAATGTTATGATAGTTGATTTCTGAGCAATGTTTCATTAAATAGTTTTTTAAAAGAAATTTGTAGTGGCTCTATAATCCCACTGCTCTGTGAGGCACGAGGATCACTTGAGGCCAGGAGTTTAAGCTCAAGGTGGGCAACATAGTGAGATACCATCTCCACAAAAAATTTAAAAATTACCCAGGTGTGGCGGTGTAAGCCTGTAGTCCTAGCTACTCCAGAGGCTGAGGCTGAGCCCTGGAGCAAGGCTGCATTGAGCTATGATCGAGATACTACACTCTAGTCTGGGCAACAGAGACCTTATCTCTTAAAAAAAAAAAAGTCCATTTCATGACTCTGCTTTTATTTCACTAGCAAAGTAAAATGTTAGAAGTTATCTTAAAACATGGCCATCAACAGTCATCCAGGCCAGCCGTGGTGGCTCACACCTGTCATCCTAGGTCTCTAGGGGCCGAGGCGGGTAGATTGTTTTATGTTTTAGCTCAGGAGTTCAAGACCAGCCTGAGCAAGAGTCAGACCCTGTCTCTACTAAAAATAGAAAAAATTTGCCGGGCATGGTGCGTGTGCCATAGCCCCAGCTACTTGGGAGACTGAGGCAAGAGGAGGATTGCTTAAGCCCAAGAGCTTGAGCTTACTGTGAGCTATAATGACACCTCAGCACTATACCCAAATGACAGAGTAAGACTCTGTCTCAAAAAAAGCAATGCCTGGCGCAGTGGCTCATGCCTGTAATCCTAACACTCTGGGAAGCCAAGGAAGGAGGACTGCTGGAGCTTAGGAGTTTGATACCAGCCCAAGCCAGAAGAAGACCTCATCTCTAAAAAAATAGCTGGGCGTTGTGGCAGGCACCTGTAGTCTCAGCTACTTGGGAGGCTGAGGCAAGAGAATTACTTAAGCCCAAGAGTTTGAGGTTTCTGTGAGCTATGATGCCATGACACTCTACTGAGGGTAACATAGTGAGACTCTATCTCAAAAAAAAAAAAAAAGTCATCCAAATCTAAAATATTCTTGCTAAATTTCTTTAGGAAACATCCACTGGCAGACTTGGAGACTTTGGTTAACCTATTAAAGGTTTAGTTAGAAAAGAGAACATTATTTCATGCCATCCTTCTTATTTTCTAGCAAATGGGAATACTATCAAGTGAGTTATAGAAAAGAGGTGGGGTGAGGGGGCCTATATTTTATAGTCTTTTTTTATTGCTCTTACAGGTAATAATGACAATGGTTTCTTTAAAATTTTGAGGCTTTTCCCTAAACTATTCTTCAGAAAAGTTCCTTGGTTCTGCTCCATTCCTACTGTCAATTTTAGTAAGCAATAATAAGTAGTAATGACCAACTTTGTATTGTCACTATTTTATCAAAATGTATATAACATTCGCCAACAAAGGTTATTTTTAAAAGCACACATAGGATATAAAGGCTCAAATAATTAAGAGTAGTGGTGTTTCTAACTCAGGATTGATCCAAATTAGAACGTCAATGACTATAAACATCATATTTAGCCGAGTATTTAATCACTTGTGAAGTAAACACCTGCACATTACACAGCATTAATAATATACTTTGTGTAAGAATATAGCTCCTAAGCAGTCAGCTCTAAAAACTGGAATACGTAATTTCTGGGATATATAATTTCTAACATATGTATGTAAAAGACTACCAGTGGTCACATTATTTGTTTACAAATAACCTTTTGCAAAGAAGAAAAACGGTTTAAATAAGCATTATAATCACTTACTGGAACAATGGACGATTAAGTGAAAAATCAGCATAGAATATCATAGGTTTTGAAGTCAAACGGGAGTTGAGGCTGGTCCAAAAGTAGTGAGTTATCTCAATTGTTCACAGCGAGTTACATGCTGAAATTCTTGATCTAGGCTTTCCCCCCTTCTTACTGCACTTGACTAGTTTTTAAAAATAGAAAGTAAATTAAAAATTAAAAGAACTAGAGCTGAGGCTCAGCGCTTATAGCTCAAGCGGCTAAGGCGTCAGCCACATACACCAGAGCTGGTGGGTCCGAATCTACCCCAGGCCCACCAAACAACAATCACAACTATAACCAAAAAATAGCTGGGCGTTGTGGCAGGCACCTGTAGTCCCAGCTACTGGGGAGGATGAGGCAAAAGAATCGCTTAAGCCCAAGAGTTTGAGGTTGCTGTGAGCTGTGATGCCATAGCACTCTACCTGGGGCAACAGCTTGACACTCTGTCTCAAAAAAAAAAAAAACAAAAAAACTAGAGCTGAATCTCAGTGCTTTGCCCCAGTAGTAATGTGACCTAAGTTTAGAGTGATGATACTGGCTTGCCTGGGACTATCCCAGTTTACACATGCAGTTCCACTGTAATTATTAATAGTACCTTCTTTGACTTCCCCAAGTCCCTAATTTGGTAAGCAACTTAAATATAACCCTACCTAAATACAAATCTCCTTACCTGAAAATTTTTTTTTTTTGGCCGGGGCTGGGTTTGAACCCACCACCTCCAGTATATGGGGCCAGTGCCTTGAAAAAATATTTTATGAGAAAACCTATGTAATGGATAATTCCTGACACAATGTAAGCATTTAATAAATCATAGCTTCTATTATTAAAATAAAAAAGAAATATAAAAGAAATATAATAGACTTCTAAAACATCTTTCTTAAGTTCTCCCTCCTCTTTTCTTTTCCAGAGACAAGCTACTGCTCTGTTGCCCAGGCTGGAGTTCAGTGTCATGATCACAGCTCACTATAACCTGAAACTCCTGGGCTCGAGAGATCCTCCTGCCTCAGCCTCCCGAGTAACTAGGACGGTAGGTATACACCACTGTGCCTGGCTAGTTTTTCTATTTTTAGTAGAGACAGGGTCTTGCTCTTGCTCAGGCTAATCTCAAACTCCTGAGCGCAAGCAATCTGCCCACCTCAGCCTCCTAGAGTGCTACAATTACAGATGTGAGTCACCATGCCCAGCCAGTTATATATTCATTTAAAATTTTCTAACACAAACTTTGGAAACCAATGGTACAACCTTAAGTCTTTCAGAACTAGAATCTAAAACAAAAATATAAAGAGGCTATTAAAATGAAAATATGAAGAAATATTTTAACTTACCTGAACTGCACAACCCAGTAAAAGTAAAAGGAGCTTTTTAACTTCTTCTGTGCCTTGTTCTGAAATAAAAACAATTACTAAGTATAACTTTTTGTTGTGTTTCAACTCTTTCTCATATAGAAAGAATCACTTCTAGATGTCATGTTTAGTCTATAAGCAAAAGCAGGTACGTATGTGTGCAATGGGGTAGGGTGACAGCAATAGACGTGGGCAAGGACCTCAATTGTGAAGGGCTGCAGGATATAAACAGTGTTCAAGGCTCAGTGCATTAAGTACGCTAACTATGAATCCATCCCTTTTCCACAAATGCTTCTACACCAGTGTACCAAATCAAGAACCTACCACATTATGCTGCTACAAGGACATGGCACAAAGGCACCCAAAATAGCTCCTAAAAGGTCTGGTTCCTCTTAGGCCTATTAGTGTTTTCTTACTAAAACACAGATCGTATGATTCCTCCACCTATAAAACTTAAATGCTTTCCCACTGTGTAAGTTCATAAGAATCAGAATCTTAAATTCATTATCATTACCTTCTTTGGTTGTTAAATAAATGTATATAACAAGCTAGGTGAAAATTAACAATCTGTAACAGAAATGGAGAGACTACACAGACTTAATGTAAAATATGTCTGTCTTCACCCACAATTTACAAATATTCTAGGCTTATTTTCTCTTTACAAAATAGAACATCACTTCTAACTTATACAGAGGAATGAAAAAAATAAAACCCACTGCAAGCAAGTTCCTGGTAAGCATTACAGGACAGCACATAGATAAGGCATCATTATCACAGTACATTCATTTTAATACTTACCAGAAAAGGGATTTTTGCCAATGATTAAGACATTCGGCAAAGACATCATGATCAATTGCTGCAAAGTCTCCTATAAAAAGATATCCAACAGTTGTTATTTTGGTAATGTTCATTAGATAATTAATCATTATGCTGTAACTTTGATTTTGTACACTTTTCTCTAGGTATGCCATACTGCAACTAAAATAATAAGAAAAAAAGATGTAAGGTCTTACATTGTTTCTAACTTTAAATTAATAAATTAAATAACTAAAATAATAATAATAAATGGACTTAAGTTAATGTATCAAATGCCTACAAAATAAAAGTAACCAACTGAACTGGTCTAATATTTATTATTTAGAAGTCTGAGATTTTAGTTGCTAGAAAGTTAAGCAACATCCTCAATGAAAGATGGAGCATGTGCACTCTTTTCGTTCTTTTTGTTATTTCTGTGGGATCTAAAAACGTCCACTGATATTAAAAGTGACAAAGCTTCCTCAACATGATGAAGCAAAGAAATAAAAATTTAAAAAAGCTAATCGCTCAATAAAAATCCTATCTTATGGTCGGGTGTGGTGTCTCACACCTGTAATCCAAGCACTCTGGGAGGCCGAGGAAGGCAGACTGCTTGAATTCAGGAGTTCAAGACCAGCCTGACCAAGAGCAAGACCCTGTCTCTACTAAAAATGGAAAAACTAACCAGGTGTTGTAGAAGGCACCTTTTATCCCAGCTACTAGAGAGGCTGAGGCAAGTGCATTGCTCAAGCCCAAAAAGTTTGAGGTTGCTGTGAGCTATGATGCCACAGTACTCTCCCCAGGGCAACAGATGGAGACTCTGTCTTAAATAAATAAATAAATAAATAAATAAATAAATAAATAAATAAATAAATCCTATCTTATGAACATTTCATGAAAGTGAATTCTTTCTCAGTGAATCTTTATTTCTCTCCTCTATGTACAACAGATGTTTAACTAACCTTTGACTCTTGTTAAACTTTAGTGACAAGAATGTATGTACATTCTGACAGTGTAACATAATTCAGAAAGAACTGAATACTTTCAAATTATTCATTTTAGGTAACATATCACATGTGCAACTTTTGTGTAGACCACCTTTTCCTTGAGATGAAGGAACATATTGTGTCTGTCATTACAACCACTGACACTGATGATACGCAAAGGGTCTGGGATAAATTAGACTATAGGGTAGATGGGTGCCATGTGCTATTACTGAACCTTTCCAAGATTATAGTAGTGACAATTTCTTTACAAATTGGTCTTTACCATATATATGTTCAGATATAACTCATTACTGCAGAATAAGTTTTTGAATCCTTTATTTAACTTAATACTATGATGAAGAAACAATCATGAAAAATAACTATGAAAAGTAAACGTACTGCTTTTTAACAATATGTAATTCTGGACTGACTAAAGCAGTGCTTATAATTAGGGGGTGGCATGACACTAAATTGCTACTTAGAAATAATCTTTTCTCGTAATTCTTTATAGATAACATATTAGAGAGTTACAACAATTTTTTTCCTTAGCATTAATTTATTAGCCTTAAAAAAAACTATTGCCAGCCAGGAGCAGTGGCTCATGTCTGTAATCCTAGTACTCTGGGAGGCTGAGGCAGGCGGATGGCTTGAGCTCAAGAGTTTGAGACGAGCCTGAAAAAAGAGTGAGATCCTGAGACCCTGAGAATTTTGTTCGTGAGAGTAGGAAGTAACAAAAAAGTATAAAGTTTTAACGATGATGGCTACTAAACATTAGAATTAACTTAAAAAAATTACCTTATTTTTCAGTATTAATTAACTGGAAAATTTTACCTTATTTTCAAGTATTATTTTTAAGTTATGTCTGAAAGTACTAATGAAATGTAATAAGGCAGCTAAAAATTACACAAAATTTTTAAAAGGAAATTATTCTCAAATCTCTATTTAGTTTTTCTGTAAAAATTCCTTTTATTTCCCTATTCCAATATTTCCAGCAATATTTAAAAATATACAAGACAAAAGAAAAAAAAAGATCACAGACTCAGCAATTGACTTATTTTGTTAATGACTTATTATTTCATCCAGACTCCCCAGACTTCTCCTAACTCTAAAGATATTCATCATCAAGGTACTAAAGAAATGAAAAAAATATATATGAACCCAAGATAAATATATAACTTTACTAAGTAGGAGTAGCAAATTAATTGACAGATCAAGTGTGATCATATATGTACACAAACTAGTAAAGACACTTCAACTTCTTGCTCAAATTGTAACAAAACTATTTTAACTGTAGGAGAAGTAAGAAGTTTAGTGATACAAATGAAACATGAAAAGATTCTGAAAAAATCAAGGCAGTCATTCATTTTATAAATATTTGAGTATCTATTATAAGACATTGTTCTAATGTCGATACCGGAAATATAGTAGTGAACAAACAAAAATCCTTACTGTCATGGAATTTATATTTAGAAAGAACAGACAAACAAGAAAGTAAGTAAACAGATATTTTTCACAATAATTGTTAAGGATAAAAATAATGCACAAAATGTGAAAGAATACCAGAGGAGATGAAAACAAGAAGATTGGTATTTTTCAAAGATATTGCAAGCATTCAAATATAGACAATTTCTGGGTTTTTAAGGCCATTAAAGTAAAATTTCACTGAATATTCTAGCATGAAGACAATCCAGAAAGATTTCGAGAATTATAATCATTAGAAAAAGGAAAAAGGCCAAAGAAGATGAAATATTTGGGAGTTTACCTAACAAAGCACGTGAAAGATCTGTATAAAGAGAACTATGAAACTCTGAGAAAAGAAATAGCTGAAGATGTTAACAGATAAAAAAACATACTATGCTCACGGCTGGGAAAAATCAACATTGTTAAAATGTCCATATTGCCCAAAGCAATATACAATTTTAATGCAATCCCTATCAAAGCTCCACTGTCATACTTTAAAGATCTCAAAAAAATAATACTTGGTTTTATATGGAATCAGAAAAAACCTCGAAAAGCCAAGACATTACCCAGAAATAAAAACAAAGCAGGAGGAATCATGCTACCAGACCTCAGATTATACTATAAATCGATAGTGATCAAAACTGCATGGTACTGTACAAAAACTGAAACAAAACAGAGAGGTAGATGTATGGAACAGAATAGAGCTACAGAACCCAGCTACTTACCGTTATTTGATCTTTGATAAGCCAATTAAAAACATTCAGTGGGGAAAAAGATTCCCTATTTAACAAATGGTGCTGGGTAAACTGGCTGGTGACCTGTAGAAGACTGAAACTGGACCCACACCTTTCACTATTAACTAAGATAGGATATCACTGGATTAAAGACTTAAACTTAAGACATGAAACTATAAAAATACTAGAAGAAAGTGCAGGGAAAACATTTGAAGAAATGGGCCAGGGAGAATATTTTATGAGAAAGACCTCCCCTCCCCCCAGGCAGTTGAAGCAGCTTCAAAAATACATTACTGGGATCTGATCAAACTAAAAAGCTTCTGCACAGCCAAAAACACAGTAAGTAAAGCAAGCAGACAGCCCTCAGAATGGGAGAAGATATTTGCAGGATATGTCTCTGACAAAGGTTTAATAACCAGAATCCACAGAGAACTCAAACATATTAGCATAAAAAGAACAAGTGATCCCATCACAGGCTGGGCAAGGGACTTGAAGAGAAACTTCTCTGAAGAAGACAGGCGCACGGCCTACACACATGTGAAAAAATCCTCATCATCCTTAATCATCAGAGAAATGCAAATCAAAACTACTTTGAGATATCATCTAACTCCAGTAAGATTAGCCCACATCACAAAATCCCAAAACCAGACATGTTGGCATGAATGTAGAGAAAAGGGAACACTTGTACACTGCTGGTGGGAATACAAACTAATATGTTCCTTTTGGAAAGATGATTGGAGAACATTTAGGGATCTAAAAATAGACCTGACATTCTACCCTTCAATTCCTCTACTAGATATATATCCAGAAGACCAATAATCACAATATAACAAAAATATTTGCACCAGAATGTTTACTGCAGCCCAATTCATAATTGCTAAGTCATGGAAGAAGCCCAAGTGCCCATCGAACCATGAACGGACTAATAAATTGTGGTATATGTACACCATGGACTATTATGCAGCCTTAAAAAAAGATGGAGACTTTACCTCTTTCATGTTTACTTGGATGGAGCGGGAACATATTCTTCTTAGCAAAGTATCTCAAGAATGGAAGAAAAAGTATCCAAAGTACTCAGCTCTACTATGAAACCAATTTATAGCTTTCATAGAAAAGCCATAACCCAACTATAGCCCAAGAAGAAAGGGAAAGAGGAGAGGGAGGGAAGGGGGCAGAATGGCTAAAGGGAGGGTAATTGGTGGGACCACACTTACGGTGCATTTTACAAGAGTATATATTAAATTGATTAAGTGTAGAATATAAATGTCTAACACAATAACTAAGAAAAAGTGGTGAAGGCTATGTTAACCACTTTGATGAAAATATTTCAAATTGTATATAAAACCAGCACATTGTACCCCATGATTGCATTAATGTACATAGCTATGATTCAATAAAAAAAAAGAAAGAAAAGAAAAAGAAAAATTAACTCTATAGAAATAACATAAAACTTCTATGCATCAAAACTACCATATACAAAATTGCAAACACAAGCTTGGATGAATATTTATAACACATATAGCAGTATAAAGATGGTATTTTTATTTTATATATATAAAACACTTACTGGTACTCAACAAAAAAGACAAATACTCCAAAAGAAAAATGTGCAACGTACAAGTATGAATGTTTCACAAAAGAAAGGAAAATAATACAAATGAGCTACTAACATGGAAGAAATGTACAACCTCCATAACAATTAAATAAACTCAATTTAAACAAAAAAAAAAAGGAAAAAGAAAAACAGCAGAAATTATGTTAATATGAATATGATAAGCAGAGCTGCCCTAAAAGGTAGGAATTTCATTCTCATTATGTTGAGAGTAGTAGAGTGCCTTGGCATCACAGTTCACAGCAACCTCTTTGGCTTAAGCGATTCTCTTGTCTCAGACTACCAAGTAGCTGGGACAACAGGCACTGGACACAACGCCTGTCTATTTTTGTTGTCGTAGTTATTATTGTTGTTTGGCAGGCCCGGGCCAGGTTTGAACCCACCAGCCCCGATATATGTGGCCTGCACCCTAACCATATTGTTTCGATGATAATCTAAAACTCTTTTATTACTGATAGTCATGTACTACAATAAGGATATCTCAGTCAAAAGTAGATCACAATAGTTGTCACGAAAGATTATAATACCATATTTTTACCAATACTTAGCATTGTGCTATAACTGCCTACTGCAGTGCTACAACTGCCTACAGTATTCAGTACAGTAACAAGCTATACATACAGGTTTATAGCCTAGCAGTAACAGACTGTACTATATAGCCTAAGTCTATGGTAGGCTACACTATCTAGGTTTGTCTAAGTATATTCTTATGATGTTCAAAAGTGAAATTGGCTAATGAGGCATTACTCAGACTGTATTTTGGTCTCAATCTTGGTACATTCAACATTATGAACTGGATTATTCTTATTGTGGGGAACTGCCCTATGCATTATTGGATACTTAACCATATCCCTGGCTTCTGCCCACTAAATAGATGCCAGTAGTACCTCCAGCTGCAACAACCAAAAATGTTTCCAGTTATTGACAAATGTCTCCCAGAGCATAAAATCACCCTCCATGAAAACTACATATCTAAACTATTCATCTCACAATTCCCTCCTCCTCAAATCTCTTTATGGCCATAACATCATTAAATTAACATGATTAATATAAAGATAATTTTAACACCTGGCATGGGCAAGAAGAAAGACAAAGAATAAAGCCGTAGAATAAATAGGATGGAAATACTATTACGTGCTACAACCTGGATGAACCTTCAAATCCTAATGCTAAATGAAAGAAGCCAGTCACAAAAAAACACATATTACTATATGTATGATTCCATTTATATGAAATGTCCAGAACAGGCAAATCTATAAATACAGGTGATGGTGGTACACAGGTTCAGGAGAAATGAAGAGTCACTCCTAATAGATACAGGGTTTCTTCTGGAGTGACGAAAATATTTTATAATCGTTTTTGTTAATAGTTGTGTAATTCTGTAAATATACTAAAATCCAATGAATTGGACACCTTAAATGGGTGAATAATATGGTTTGTCAATAATTATCTCAATAAAGTTGTTTAAAAAATACAAAGAAAGTTATAAGTTCTCTCTCCAGTATCTCCACCAAAAATAAAAAAATACTAAGAAAGCAACAGTATACAATACAGAATTAGGCTGAATTAACAACCTAAGATAAATCCAGAAATCCCTTTGCTTTTTACATCTTTCTTGAGGATTCTTCCCTCTCCCTAAAGACAGTATGAAAACAAAAATGTAGCATCATTCTAATAAGGACAAAACTGATGACAGCTGTCAAAATGAGTCACTTTATCACAATCTAGTCTTATGTTTAAAAAACAAAAATACTGACATAAAATAACAATAAAAAACAAAATAGAGCCAGGCACAGTGGCTCACTCCTGTAATCCCAGCACTCTGGGAGGCCAATGTGGGTAGAGTGCCTGAGCTCACAAGTTCAAGACCAGCCTGAGCAAGAGCAAGACCCCATCTCTAAAAATAGCTGGGCCTTGTAAGAGGGCTCCTATAGTCCCAGCAACTCTGGAGGCTGAGGCAAGAGAATTGCTTGAGCCCAAAAGTTTGAGGTTGCTGTGAGCTATGATGCCATGGCACTCTACCAAGGGTAACAAAGTTAGACTCTGTCTCACTAAACAAATAAATAAAAGACAAAATAGATAAGATATAAAAACTAATTTGAATCAAACTGAGGAAAATGATAGTCTAAATATTGACAAAATGTTTATTAAAAATTTAGCACAAACTTCTATTTAGCTGAAAGGGAGGAAGGAATATAAAAATGGCTGATAGTTATTTTTAAATGTTTTAATTGTACGACTGAGCACAAAATAAAGTAAAAAATAAAGGTCAGTTAAAAGACGACAGGAAAAAAAAAACAAAACTGAACCCTGCAAAGGAAGAAGCTGACTTATTTGGCATTAATAGGGATAGGGAAGGTTTATTTCCCCCAAAGATGTGCAATAACATGGTCACTGTTTAAAACTGAAATGTAAACACATTAAAACAATTTACAAACACACAAATGAAGAAAAAAGATCCAGCAGTATGTATATTCAGGTGATAGCAGTGGCAATCTTCTGGCACTGAAACTGTTTATAGTATCTATTTTCTTCTAATTTTCTACAGTGTACCAGTATTGCTTCTATGCAAAGTTGCTTAAAATAAATTAAATGTAATTCAGGGTTGGTTGCACAAATGAAAACAATTATTTTCTGAGGCAATGTATCCTTGGCCCTAACACCAAAGAATGTCCACAGATAAGGTTCACCCCTAAAATGAGCTCAAAATTAAAACACACACAAATACATCACTGATACCCCTGTCACCACTATCACCACCACCACCACCACCACAGCATAATAGCATAGAGAAAACAAAAGGCTGATTTAGATCGCCACATAGTTCAGATTTTAGTTATCAAATGTAAAATCTGAAATAGAAAAAAATTTTAATATATAAAGAAGTAAAGGAATTAAAATGATTAATGAATAAAATGAGTAGACAGATGTAAAAAGTATCAAACAGAACTTCTAGAAATGAAAGATATCAAAAAGTTAAACAGAAGATCTGACAAAAATAAGGAGCAAATTAATAAACTAGAGAGATGGTTCTGAAAACAATACTCATGATGCACATGGCTTGATAATATGAAAGTTTAATAAAAAATGGAAAAAAGGGTAAGAAAATTGAATACACATCTAATAGAAATATTTGAAGGATATCAAATTGGAATAGGAAAGAAGCAGTAATTAGAAAAAATTATATATATTATAAAAGCCAGTAGGAGGCCACATGTGGTTGCTCACACGTGTAATCCTAGCATTTTGGGAGGTTGAGGTAGGGAGGGTGAAGTAGAAGGATCCCTTGAAGCCAGGAATTCGAGATCAGCCTGAGCAACATGGCAAGACTCCTTTCTCTACCAAAAAAAAAAAAAAAAATTTAATTGGGCACAGTGAAGCAGGTCTATAGTCCCAGCTACTTGGGAAGCTGAGGTGGGAGGATCACTTGAGCCCAGGAGTTTGAGACTGCAGTGACCTATGGCTGCACCACTGTACTCCATCCTGGTACAAGAGAGCAAGACCTTATCTCTTTTTATTTAAAAAAAAAAAAAAAAAAAGCAGCTAGGCAGAAAAAAAAGACATTTAAACTAAGGAAAAAAAAAAAAAAAAAAAAAAAAACAACAATTAGAATTTAAACTTAAAAATCAAACACAAAAACGGATCACGAGGTAACATAAATATTACAACACAAAAAACTAAAAAAAACAAAAACTCATAAAACAAAAAACAATATTT